>BPLS01031916.1:13314-104955 GCA_019656275.1 Rhododendron kiyosumense | reverse complement strand
TTCGAACGTTGGGGACTCACATTATGATTAGGGCGTAGCATGATTGCGCTCACACCAAGTAGGGTGCTCTGCAGAGGTGCACAATAGTTTAGATTTTCTTTTTCTTTTTTATAATAAACGGCTCAAATAGTATACTAAGGTAGAAGTGAGATATGAATCGTTGAATTGTCCGAACGAATGGCTTGAATAATGCACAGCACCACATCATCCTGTTTTCGTTAAATAAAGGCCAGTTTTTTTCGCACATTGGAG
Source organism: Rhododendron kiyosumense (assembly GCA_019656275.1). Classification (NCBI taxonomy): domain Eukaryota; kingdom Viridiplantae; phylum Streptophyta; class Magnoliopsida; order Ericales; family Ericaceae; genus Rhododendron; species Rhododendron kiyosumense. The sequence goes on along the minus strand of BPLS01031916.1, from coordinate 104,703 downwards.
ACTGGCATTATTCATGCTCTTTTCCCATTTATTAAATTTTTGTATATTATTGATTATTTTTTATTAGAGGAATCAAAAAAAGATAAATTTTATAGTAAATCCACAATTTACGAAAATATCTTAAGAAAAAATTCAAAAAATCAAGCTTCTATACATGTAGGAAAAATTTGAACAAGGATAAAAAAAAAAAAAAAGAGCCAAAAAGTCAAGTGGATTTTTTTTAAGAAAACTAGGTCGGTTTTTTTTGAAAGGATAACTAGGTCGGTTGATTACAACCAATTTTCGTTTTTTTAGCAATACAAATGAATACTTGAAAGAGTGTAAAATTCTGTCCGAATGAGTTGGAAAATGAGGGTTTTTTGCCACCCCCGTGGGCCTCCTTCATGCAATTTTGGATAATCTAAACTGTGTATCTTATAGGGCCTGTATCCATATAAAAAAATTAGCTTGTTCAAATATCGATAAGTATGTCAAAAGTTGAGTTTTTAGACGGAAAAAAGGACGATTGTGGACAATTTAACTTAAAAAATAGTTGACAGATCCAGATCGTTCATTTTTTCGTCTAGATTCAACTTTTGACATATCTATCAATACTCGAACAAGCTGATTTTTTGCATAAACATATTATTTTACAGTCCCTACAAAATGCACGACTTGAATTACTAAAAAAATGCAAAAAAAAAGAGTCCACGGGGTGCTGACAGAAAACCCCATTTTCCGGCTCATCGGAATAGAATTTAATCTCTACTTGAAATGAGTGAGGGCTAACTTGTTGCTTATCGGTGGATTACAATCCGATTACAACTCCACTTGGATTAGAGCATCTTCAATGGAATTTTAAAAATGGCACTTAACTGGTATTAAGTAAGGCTCCTTCACCCCCACCCCCCCCCCCCCAAAAAAAAACAAAAAAAAAGTAATCTCGTTTTGACATTTTAGTGCATCGATAGGCTCTCCAAATGGGCTCATAATCTTGGCTCCCAAATGGTTCGTTAAATCTAGCAACTCATATAGGAGTCAAAAGAGAGGAAAATAGATATGTGTAGCACACACATCAAAAGCCATTGTAGCCATTCCATTGCAGTATCTATAAATTCTCTAAATCATCGCATACTTACCATACAATATTGGGTCCACTTCTACCAATTTTAGGAGCCATTTTACATATTCCACTGAGGATGCTCTTAGTTTTCGATTTGGATTGAGCTACTTGACAATTTTACCAAAAATTGGTCGGAGTGTAGTTTGTCATTTTTTGGGTCTCAATAATTGATTTCATTAATATCATAGATCTCATCGAGCTTAAATACGATATAAAACCATGTTGATTGGATAGTAATCAATATATTATCAAAACACACAAATTACACAAATTTAGATATTGCGGGTTTTTGATCCAACGTGTATAGGATTCAATTTGATTTTATTATAAAATTCATACCACATCCTAATTAGCATCCAATTAATATGATTTTAGATCGCACTTATGCATGTCGGCAATATCTAGAAAATGAATGAAACAAATTATTGAATTAAATCCCGAAAAGAGCCGAAAAAATGGCGAACTGCGCATTGTGCAATTTCCTGCAAAATTACCAAGAAGCTCAATCCTTTAGTTTTGCTTTTAGTGTAGTTTCCTGCAACTTCCTGCCTATCCATTACCCACTTAAGCTCCTTAAGTCAAATGCGAAAAAATTGCAAATTCTCATTTAACTTGTAAAAAATGACAAAGTTATTTTTGGTGTCAAATTTGTCTATCAAAGATGGTTTTGTCAAATCTCTCACATATACAAGCCAACGATTTGCATCAAGAAATGAAATTAATCAAATTTTAAATTAAGTAAAAGTGATATCAAATTTGTGTAACAAGATTGTTTTTCTGTTTATTTTAATGTTGTAACAAGTGAAAGAAATGGGAATGTATATTTAGTACCAACAGATGAACTTGCTCTTACTAAATAGTTTTTACCACTTTTAATTGGTGGTTATTTTTTGTTACTGGAATGGTTTGAAGGGAAACATTTAGTTATAGAAAATTAGAGGTCGGTCCTACAATTTAGCTTCAGTTTTATTCCAACCCTAAATATTGTTGACAATGATAGGTTTTGTTATGTTGCAGAATGACATTTTTGCTCTATGAACTGTATGTGTGAACTGTGAACTATATATTTGACCCAATAGTATTTGGGAAATGATATTGGCACTCCAAAAATTGATGCAGGCACTCCAAAAAACAAAGAAAAGTGGCTTTGGAGATACACTGATTTTGGAGTGCCTGCATCAATTTTTGGAGTGTGTTTGGGCTGAATTAGCTCAATCAAATGGCAAATGATTGTGTGCGGGCGTGCCAGAAAAGAAATAACTTCACAGATGAAATTACTCTTTTCAAATTGATTTGAAATAACTAATCTCAATCAGGCAATTGTGTTATCCGTTCGATTACCTCAACTAAGAGGATTTTTCCTTAAGGTATCAACCAAATAAAAGATTGACGCGCTTCGAATCAGAAAAGATGATTGAACACAAACAAACCTGAATTTAATCAAAGGTAAATTTGTATACAAACACTCTTAAGACTCTTCTAAGAACAATACAGTAAAATAAGCACACTGAATTTAATCAAAAGTGGACTTACAAACGACTATTCTCTGGTAAGAGAAGAACTTACAAGAAATAAGAGAACTTGAATTTAATCGAAAGCAATCTTACATGCAAATAAGCCTTCAACTTACAAAAAGATCCTACTTTAAACTAAACTAATCTAAGATAGATCTCTGAGCAATCATTTTGTATGAGTTGTCAGATGATATGAATTTTTGTGGGGGCTTCTCTCTTCACTTCACTTCTTTATTTATAGACACAGGGTCTGCCTTCGATCTCCACGTCTTCGATTGATACCCACGTTGGCCACAATAAACGGTTGAGGCCACAATAAACGGTTGAGGAGACCCTCGAACGGTTACCTTGATATTTTCAGAATTCCTTCTCCCTGCTCGCTTCGATCGTGGTGCTCATGGCCGCCTCTTGGATCGTGATTCCTATTTTCAAGCAACGTGAATTAATGCAACACGTCTGCTTCCACAATGATTCCCTGTAATTGATTCTAATTTCAGTTATAAAACAGGGCAGCGAGGGCACCGTTCGATGATCGTAAAGTCTAAATCAACGATTAGATCCAATAATCTCCCAAACCAGCGTTTAATTACTCCTCAAACGACACCGGTTCACTTTAAAACGACACCGTTTGACATAAAAATGGTATCTCCCTTAATTTCCGCAATCCTCTGTAATTGGTACTCGACTGGGACAGGCTCCATACAACCGCCGTACCGTTCGGGGCCACGTGGAATTTTTTCATTGGGTGGCACTTTTTAGGATGTAAACACACCCCCCGCATTAACATTTTGTTTATGCTAAATAAATGTTAATGGCACACGTTCTCTGCCCATATCCCTTCAAATTCGGATGCACGAAGCATGACAGGATTTCATTCCCATGCACGTCTATTGAGCTTCCCAAAGATAGCTACAATAATTTTCCTATAAATGTCAGTCAATGATAGGGTTTAACGAATCACATTACCCCTCATAAACCTCTTCGAATTTAAGTCTTCTCTGATAAGAAGTCTTACGTTTATGGACTCTCTTCCAGAAATCAATCTCATTCTAGATAACCTTGATCATCAATCTTACTCTCCCCAAATGTCTCCTCCAAATTCCCCTCGAATGTTGGCAGGCAAAATCATCTCTGATCGAACATTCCATACCCCCAACCCATCTCCCACGGGTTGGGATTCTTCCGTAACCCCCTCGAATTCGTGTGATGGGTCCAACTGGGGCTCATGGGGAGAAAATTCCACCAATACCAATACTGGCACCATACTGGTCAAATTCGATCAACCTGACCCCACACCCAATAGATTCCATCACTTTCGAACCCTTTTGGCGAGCCACTTCCTGCCACTGAGCGGTAACGACACCGTTCACATGGGCATGCTCGAATCACTCTATTCGTCCCTCAAATTTTCTCCTTTCCTCAAACAAGAGGAAAACTATCTTGGGCCTGCCCCCTACTGCGACTTCAAACGCATAGCCCAAGCCCAAAAGACCCTCTGGCTCGCAGAGGTACAAACCCCACACTTTCCAGCTGATTTCGAAGAGACCAATAAGTTGGTTCCCCTTCCTGAAGAGCCCGACTGGTTCAACGAAGTGAATAACCTTGCCATCAACACTCCTCATTTCCAATGGCAATATGGTTATTCCATCTATCCTACTGACAAGAGCAAAGCTCTGCAGCTCCTTGCGGCCTTCTCATTCCTGGACATCCACATCCTGGAAGAACAAGTCCCACTTACCAATTTCAAATGGGCTTGTGAAACACTGGTACTATGCTCCATTCCCTCCGCGGTTTCTTATCAAATCCACTGTTTCCTGGATTTCCTACCAGTGATCAGGTCATGGCTCGAAGCCAATACTGCTGCGTATTGCTTCGATCAAATCCTTCAAGATTATGCCATTGCCAAAGAAAGGATTGAGAAGTTGCATGACCAGATTGAGAACTTCACCGCTGAGTCCTTCGAAGTGGTGCCTGGCCAAGCAGACAAAAAGCTTCGAAGGCGTTTCAAAAGACGACAAGTGAAACGTCCCACAAAAGAGGCTAAGCTTCGAAGGAAGGCCAAAGCACAGGTGCTCCGCTTTAGGCCTCTGCTGGAGAAGAAATTGGAGTCAGACTCCAAAGAAGAAATGAGGAAAATGGAGCTGAAATTCCTCCAATTTGCATGGAACAAGTTCCACAGCCTTGTTACTTGGTCCTTTCCTCATTACTTCGAGAATAAAAAGGCAACTTCTCAGCACCCAGGCCCTTCGAAGGCCTAATTTGTATTTCCTTTCATAGAAACTAGGATTTCCCTTGTTTGCTCTTTTTTGTGTAAATACGCAAATTTTAATTTTTGTAATCCAGTAGCAGTTTTTTTTGTTTAATGAAATTCCCCTTCTTTACCAATACGCTGGACTGGGACTTACTATAGAAATTCTAATAATAATAACTCTTTAAAAGAGCAAAACCCAATCCCAGCGGACCCCAGGGTATGGGCCCACTATAGGCCTGGCCCACTTGCAGGAGTATAAAAGCGGAATTAATTCAAACCCATTCCTTACTCTACGCATTCGAGCATTTCAAACTCAAAACTCTCAAGAAAGAACAAAACCCTCTCTTCATTTCCTCTCCAACAACGCCAAAACCAAACTGAATCGATGGCATCTTCCAGCAATCCAGTAGTCCGAGAGTACGCTACTCCCTCTCTGGCATTAAGGCGGTTCGTGTCAGGACAAACACCAGGACCGACCGGAGAGCCCTACCTCGACGCCAGGGTCTTCATCCCAAACCCTAACGAGGAAGGTACTTACATTTTGGGTCCTCAACTCATAGGGGAAATCCCTACTAACCTTTCCCTTTACTATCCTCGATTGGGGGAGGCCGAAATCCGGGCTTGTTCGAGCCTCGATTGGCAAAACTTCCCAAAGAAATCCTTCTCCTGCTGGCCCACATTGGACAAAGATTGGAAGATATGGACCACCCGTATGTTGGCTGCGAAGTCGGACGACTTGGAGAAGGTGGGTTTGAGAAGAATTATTACCCTCCTTCGAAGGGGGGTCCCACAAAATCCTTCTCTGATTCAGGCCGCTTTGGCCTTTTGGGACCCATCCTTCAACTTCTTTCGCTTTAACTGTGGCATGATGGCACCCACAGTTCTGGATGTTACCCAAATGCTGGGGCTTATTCCGTATGGCCCTCAATTTGACCCTTCCCAGGAGTATCATCCTCCCGAGGGCTTCACTCGTTTGACTGCTACAAATGGGGCCTTTTCCCACTTTTGTACCAGGGAACAGAAATTGGTAGGCGAAGTGACTGAAACAGAATTCTTTGCCTACATTCTCTACACCCTCTGCAAGCACATCTTCTGCCACTCTGGAAAAAGAGTGATGAATGAATTCGTTCCGGTGGCATTGGCACTTGCTAGAGGTGAAGAGTTTGACTTCGCCTCCTTCTTCCTTGGCCACGTCTACAAAGCTGGGTTCGACTTCTATCAGAAGGGTTTGAACTACTCACAGGGAGGCCCTCAATGGTTCATTCAACTATGGCTTCATGCCTACTTCCCTGAGTTGGGTCCCTTCAAAGCACCCACAGCTCTTACTGGCGTCGTCGAAGCGCCCAATGTTCATGGTGACAACTACGTTCACCCAGAGGACAGCACAACACAGACCTTGGTGTACTACCTCTGCCTATTTGCTGGTCTTACGTCAGACAGAGAGTGGCCCAATCCCTATCCCACTCTTGTTGGGCCAGCATGGCTGTTCGACATCCTGACGGATAGACAGGGAAAATCCTCTCGAGCTCTCCAAGCATGGAGCAACATTCTGACGAGCAGAGAGATCTTCATCTCTTCGTCGAACACCACCAAGTCTATAGCACATGCAGAAGTGTACTGTCCTGCACAATTTGCCAGACAACTGGACTTTGTTCAGGGCATACCTACCCCTTACTGTGGCTTTGCCAACATTTGTATGTCTGAACGATCACCTATCTTGGCTGACCATTTCCTGACGGGGTTTGCCCAAGCTAGAAATGCACTGAGGAGAACCATTACCCAGGAATTCAAGGAACCTGAGGTACGCACCACCTCTGCATTTGACGCCTGGTGGCACTCTAATTGCTCTTTCCTCTCGGGGGTTAAGCCCTACAAGCGGTTTTTAGCCCACATTGGGTTCGAGAAGTCTGAGTTTGGTCACGGAGGCAAAAATGACTCGTCCTCCTTCTCCTCTGACAACGCATTTGGCATAGCTGGAGGGATCGAAGACATTGCTGGAGGCGAAGTCGAACAGCGATTGACCCCAGTCGAAACCTCCCCAATCGCAATGGTCGTTCCTCCCTCTCCACCAAGAAGGCAATCTACGAGGGTAACACAAAAAAGAGGTAATTATTTCTGAACCTCCTCTCTTCTACTGAAACCAAACCTAATTACACTCCATTCTGCAGGTGCTACCTCTTCTTCAGGAAATGCTTCGAAGAGAAGAAAAATTACTTCTCCGCCCAAAGAAGTAATTCCCACCAAGCACTATCTTGAGCCCTCAGCTGCACCTCCAGGTTGGTTTCCTTCCCTCTAATTAGTCTTTTAATTGCCATACTATTTATCTGAGTCACCTTCTTATCCCCTTCCTTCAGCTTCGAAGAGGACAAGGACCACTAGGAAGCGTGGCCCTCAGGTTTCTTCCAGTGATGAAGAAACAGAGAGTGACACAGAGACACTGGCCTCCAGGGGTACATTTCTTTCTCATTTATGATTCGGCACTCCCTTAAGAGTAAGCAAACTTTACTGTAATCGTAACTCTTGAGTCCAAACCAGGTGAAACAAGACAAGTGAAGGAAACCATCCCCTATGCGAAGAAAACAACCCCTCCCAAGAGGTCTGTTTCTCCAAAGAAGCCTTCCTCTCCAAAAGAGGTGAGTCAGTTTAAACTGCATACATTTTTACGTGCCTCCTGTGCTCGTGTTTCACTGTTAACTCCTTTGTAGGTTCAAGTCACATCCCCTGTTGAGGCATTGGATCTAACTCCTGCTCCCTGTACTCAACAAGAAGTGATAGAGCCTTCACCTCAAATCTCAGAAGATGTCCCACAAGAGGTACCTTATGAATACTCACTTTTCGAATTGTGAAAGAATTCATACTAATTTACCTTTGTTTTCCGCAGGCATCCCCTGTTCACACTCTTTCCGTACAGAAAGACTTTGCTGTAAAGGATACTGACACGCATACTTTGCTGTCATTCCTTACTGAGCCAACCTTTGCACAAGTACTGACCAGTCTGGCTCCTTCGAAGGCTGTGGGGCCACTTCCTATCCTTCAGAGAGACTTCCCCCTCACTCCCTTACCGGTTTCAGAGGAGGGACCTCTAAGGATGAACCCTACTTTAGCTTCGAAGAGCCATACTCTTAGAAATGCTGAGGACCAAGGCTCCAGCTCAACCTCCTCCTCAAATCAGGTACTCTTGACAATCAGTCATACCTTTCATTTCCTGTTTTTCATCCCACTTAACTTTAACTCATAAACCTCATGCAGGTAACTGACATGACTCTTCTTCCTGAAGACCATCCCACATCTTCCTCTTCTCCAATTGACTTGCCCTTAGTTGTTTTTGACATCTCTTTCTTTAAGAGCCAATTGGAAGAATTCTGCAACAAAATTGCTACTCCCACTCCTCTTATCTCTTCGAATCCCTTGGAAAGCCTTCAACAACTCTTGAGCCCCTCCACACCTCTTCTCTTGCCTTCTTTTAGGATTAACCATGTTCTTTCGAAGGAAGAAGTCCTGACATTAAAGAGTCTTCTGAGGACTCTAAACCAACTAGGACTTCCTATTTTGATTGAACACAGTTTAGCCTATCACTTCGAGGTGTGCTATCAAGCCTTACTTCTCTCCCAAGGTCTTCCAGTGCCAATCAATTCCACTCTCCAAGAACATATCAAGCAATTTAGCGAATTGATTGCTCACAACTACTTCCTATCCGAGAGCATTGGCCCAACCCTCAAGAAGGTCAACAAGTTAGAAGCCAAAGCACTCGAGACCGCTTCTCGCTTATCTCTATATCAAGCTCGAAAGGATAAGCTTTCGGAGCTCGACAAAAAGATGCAGCGGTTACTAGAAGAACTGGAGAAAGTTAGGGAAGAGAGAGCTGAAGTTTCAAGGGGCTTCCCAGAGCTTGAGGGTGAAGCACTAAGGGATGAGTCGATGCTCCCACGGCTTATTCCTTCCCTTCGAGAGGAACAGAGGAAAAGAGCAGCTCATACGTCCCTTTTGGATACTAACTTTAATTCTCTTCGAGGACTACTAACTACCATTTGTAATGTAACTAATCCTTTTCTGTAACTTTACGCAGTTTGTACTTTATTCTTTCATTGAATATTCGATTCTCTTGGGCAAGTACATCCACAATTAATTCAAACCCTGTTTTCCACTTTCCATTACTCAGAAAGACTACTGTGCCAACGCTTCACCTACCATATCTTAAAGAGCCATAAATGAACATTCCCAAGCTTACTAGTATAAATAAAGGTCTTGGGAAAAAGAAAACTTACCCAGCATCTTCTTCCTCCGCCTTCTCTTCTTGTAACAACTTCCACACAAGCTTTCCAGTTAGGGCTCCAAAGAAACCCATCATGAAACCTCTTCCCCTGTTTCTGAAGAAAAGCCTCCAAACATAGCCACATCATTTCTTACGAAATTTCCCTTACACCCCAAGGCTTCTGGGTATAGCCACATCATTTCTTACGATGTGGATGTATCCAGCGGTCGCTTCGAAGACCAAAAATTCTAACCAATAATGGTCTTCGAAGCCCACCTACCTACCAATGGAGCTATGAGCTTCCAACTGTGATTCCCGGAGCTCTATATCCCTACCAATAATTGGTAGAGAGATTGGATCAAGTCTCAGTGAAGCTTGGTCCTAGTCTTTGTATTTCAGTTGGATTATCCATAGAGACTCAGCTTTGATCCCTAGGGACCCAGCTTCGAGATACTAATAGACCCTAGATAGGTTTCTCGATGTAATCCTTTATGCAAATGTAATGGATCCTTAGGTAGGTTTCTTGATGTAATTCCTTGTAACTTTCTGAGTTGATGAAATGAAACGATGCTTATTCTCTATTCACATTTCCAACGCTGGCTTTGCCCAATGAACTGGTAGTTTAGCCCTTCGCTACTGCTTCACTTTGCTTCTGATGCTAAATACTAATGTGGACGTAATAAGCATAAAGAAACTCAAAGAAGCAAAAATTCCTTCACCAGCATTCTTATATTATTTACCCTGGCTGGGTTTCTGCTTCGAAGCCCTTGAATAAATAATAAACAATGTTGACGACGCCAAAACCAGCTGGCTCTTCGAAAACCAAACGCATACGGTCTAAATTAATTAGTCCAACTTATCAACTTCCCGAGGCTTTCCAGCCGTCTCCTTGTGAGTTGCAACCCATTAATTATGCCGCCCAAACGTTCTCAGACCCTTCGTCTTCTGAGCCTTACGTATTTCCATTCATCAATGCCCATAACTACTGAAGTGGGCTCTTTGCACCCGTATGATTATAAATAAACCAATGCGTTAACAGAACGGTGCACTCTCTCTTTCACTCTCTCCCGCTCCACATATCCAATCATGGACGCTGATCAGCCCATGCTTTCCGTCGAGCTGGCGACCGAGATGACCAAACTGGCCAACATGCTCATGGAACTCAAGAGAGAGATCCAAACAGAGCTCCAGGCCCTTCGAAGCGAGGTCGAACAGCTTCGAAGCCAGCTAGTGTGCGTGGAGACAGCCTCACGTCTCTGCTTGGCTAGGACCTGGGATGATCTCTCATCCGTCCTTTTGGCTCACGAAGCAAAAAGTCCCCCGGAGAGAGGATCTTCTTAAAGATTCTCCCTTGGGACTGTGAGGATCAACCATGATCTTCATTTTTGCTTTTTTGGCCGGAGGGATTTTTCCTGTTCAGATCCACTTGGATCTGTTTGTATTTATTTTGTTCAGATCCGCTTGGGTCTGCTTCAACCCATTTGGGTTTTCCTTTGTTTTGTCATTTCATAAATATAATGGAAACTTGGTTGGCAATACTTGACTCTTTCATGGCTTCGAATATCTAATATGACACACTGGCTGAAGTGTGATCATATAAGAACTTCAAAGAAAAGAACTTCTGGTATCAAAACCAATTGAAATCACACCACTATACAACCAATGCCTCGGATTTGGGATTCACTTTGGTTTTAGCTTAAAAATAACCAAACCCCATCGAAAACCTCAGAAACCTTCCTTCGAAAGCTGTCTTCTATGAAAGGATTCCCATATAGATGGTATATAAGCTTTGAGATGCCTTCCATTGATTTTTCTTCGATGAACATAACCATCCAGATTTCTTAAATGATAGGCTCCTCCTCTCAGCACTCTATGGATTTGAAAAGGCCCTTCCCATGTTGGGGCCCATTTTCCTAATCCATCTCTTTTTACCCTCCTATCCCTGATAGGAAGAATAACCTTCCATACAAGATCCCCTTCATCAAAGCTTCGAAGAGCGACTCTCTTATTATAACTCCTTGCCACTCTTGCCTTTTGCAACATGATTTGATTCAAAGCCTTTATTCTGGCTTCATCAATGTCTTCTAACTCCATGTGCATAGCTTGATGATAAGACCCTGTATCCAAATTATTTTGACATGCTACTCTTTGTGATTGTACAGTAATCTCCATAGGCAACACAGCATCATGTCCATAAGTTAGTGCGAATGGAGTCGTGCCTGTGCTAGTCCTCTTTGTATTTCTATATGCCCACAAAGTGTCAAGTAACAACTCATGCCAAACCTCTGGGTTCTGATCCACCATTCTTTGAATCCCCCTCTTAATAATCTTGTTGGTTGACTCTGCTTGACCATTTGACTGAGCATAATAAGTGCTGGTATATATTAATGAAATTCCATGGTTACTAGCAAAATTCTTTACCAGTTTCCCTTCGAATATGGAACCATTATCCACCGTTATCGTTTGAGGGCTTCCAAACCTGTATATGATTCCCTTTATGAAATCAATAACATGGGTTTGTTTTACCTCCTGATAAACTTGTGCTTCCACCCACTTTGTAAAATAATCAGTAGCCACTAAGATAAATTTATGCTTCTCCAATGAAGGAGGATAAATCATCCCAATCATGTCCATAGCCCAACCCCTGAAAGGCCATGGTTTTATCACATATTGCAAATCTGTGACTGGCAAACGCTTGAGTGGACCTGTTTTCTGACAGGCTTGACATCCTTTCGCATAATCTATACAGTCTTTGAGGATGGTAGGCCAATAATAACCATACCTCCTTATCAACCATCTCATTTTTATGCCAGCTTGATGTGCTCCACAAATTCCTTCATGCACTTCAGCCATTACCTTAAAGGCACTTACCTTGTTTAAGCATTTCAACAGAAGGCCATCCATCCCTCTCTTGAATAGCTCATTGTTGTACATTATGTAGTTTATTGCTTTCAATTTGGTTGCCTTGTCTGCAACATTATCTGGTTTGGTCAAATATTCGATCAATGCTTGCCTCCAATCAACTCTTTGACTAGTGGGGACATTAATTTCAAAAACTTCGAAACCAGTTATTCTGTTTTGTAGCATAGGCAGAGATTTCCTCAAAGTTAATTGACAAAACTCCTTTTCATTTTCTGATATAACTCTGAAACCAGATGCCCTTTGAGCTATTTCATCAGCTTCTTCATTAAAGAATCTGGGAACATAAGTTAAAGTGAGCATATAGAACTGATCTATCAACCTCTTGGCCTGTTGATAATAAATTATCAACGCTGGACTAGTGCATTTAAACTGTCCATTTAGCTGATTTATCACTAACTGAGAATCTCCAAAAACTTCAGCAACACTCAATTTCAGGTTAAGTAAAATTTCCAATCCTATGATCAACGCTTCATATTCTGCCTGATTATTTGAGCATTGTCCCTCATTCAGTCGAAAACCATATTTGGTTTTCAACCCTTGGGGAGATTCAATAATTATGCCTACTCCAGCCATTTGAGCTGTTTTTGACCCATCGAACCATAGTTTCCATGGCTTGATCTCAACCACAGTGGCTTCCAACGCATTTGGTGTCTCAAGCTCATTTGGATGATCAGCTAGAAAGTTGGCCAATGCCTGGCCTTTTACTGACTTTTGTGGTACATATTCAAGACAAAACTCAATCAAAGACACTATCCATTTCCCAATTTTCCCACTAAGCACTGGCTTCGAAAGCATGTGCTTAATTACATCAGTTTGAGAAATAACATAAGTTACTCTAGGCAACATATAATGCCTGAGTTTCTTGGAAGCATAAAATAAAGCTAAACACAATTTCTCTACTGCAGCATACTTGCATTCACAGGAGTTTAGGAACCTACTAAGATAATAAACTGCTCTCTCCTTGCCATCCTCATTGTCTTGAGCCAACAGTACTCCTATTGAGTCGTGCGTTGCAGCTAAGTACAACTTCACTGGCTTTCCTTTGATGGGAGGTGCCAAAACAGGAGGGTTGGCTAGATAGCCCTTGATGGCTTCGAAGGCCTCATCATGCTCTCTGGACCACTTGAATTCTTCCCCTTCCTTCAATTTCAACAAAGAAGAGAAGATTTTAGTTTTCCCTGCAGTGTTAGATATAAACCTTCGAAGGAAATTCAATTGACCAAGAAACCTTTGCAACTCCTTCTTTGTAGAAGGTGGTTTGGCTTCAACAATAGCCTTTGCTTTGTTCTTGTCAACTTGTATTCCTCTGTTGTGAACTAAATACCCTAGAAATTTCCCAGCTGATACTCCAAAAGAACACTTTTCTGGATTCAATTTCAACTGATAATGCTTCATTTGTTGAAATGCCTTCTCCAAATGTTTCAAATGATCTTCATTAGAATTTGACTTCACAATGATATCATCTATGTAGCATTCAAGAAAACTTCCAACCAAATTATGGAAAATGGCATTCATTGCCCTCTGGTAAGTGGCTCCAGCATTTTTTAGTCCAAATGGCATTTTGACCCATTCAAAAATGCCAATATTACCAGGGCAAGCAAATGCTGTTTTATGTACATCTTCCTTTGCAATACAAATTTGATTATACCCCGAATGCCCATCCAATATGGATAATATCTTGTGTCCAGCTGAACCATCCACAAGTGTATCCACATTAGGCATTGGATATTCATCTTTAGGAGTTGCAGTATTTAGGTTTCGAAAGTCAACACAGATCCTGATAGTCCCATTCTTTTTAGGGACTGGAACCACATTGGACAACCATTCGACATACCTGGCTGTTCTAATAAACCCTGCATCCAGAAGCCTCTGCATCTCCTTTTTGACTCCTGCAATAGTTTCTGGACTCATCTTCCTGGTTGGCTGCTTTACAGGTTTGAATTGTGGCTTGATAGGCAATCTATGCTCTACCAATTCCCTGTCCAATCCAGGCAGTTCCTTGTAACTCCATGCAAAGCAATCTTTGTTCGCTTTCAATAGTGCTATTAACCCAGCTTTCACCTCTGGTTCAAGCTGTTTATTAATGAACACAGGGTTGGGGTTTTGCTCGTCCCCCAATTTTACTTCCTCCAGAAGGTCTTGAGCTTCAACCTGCCCTGGAGAAGCACTCTGGATTTCCTCCTCATGAGGCTTACCATCATGCATAACATCTTCCCATACATTGTCTTCCTGAATCTTCTGCTCGATCCCCAAAGCGACATATCTTACCAAAGCCAAATAGTTGGCCTCTTCTTCTGCCTCTTCCTTGGACTTACATCCAAGCAGCATCATCTTTTGGGGTGTCTGATTCATAAACAACAGTTTGTTTCAACTTCGATTTCAGCTCTGCCAATTCTCCCAGTTCCATCTCGTTGGTTGGGTAAGTGGCTGCTTGCAGTAATTCACTCAAAGGAACTACATCTGATTTGTACATTTCAGCTTCAGCAAAATTTGCTGTGGCACTAAATGGATGTGGATCAGCTTTGACTCCTTCAACACCCACTTCTTTGCCTTTGTCATACTTGACAATCATTAATTCCTGATGCATGGAGGAAGGGATACATCCATTAACATGAATCCAATCTCTTCCTAATAAAGCATTATATTTAGCATATGTGTCAACCACAAAGAAAGCAGTATCCGTCTCTATGCCTCCTACTGCCAATCTAATGGAGATGATTCCCCTGGCATGTTGACTCTCCCCAGTAAATCCTGCAATGGATGTGCTAGTTGGAATCAATTTTGCTTTTCCTTTCCCTAGCTTTTTTAAAGTTTGGAAAGGCAAAATATTCACTGCAGCTCCATTATCCACTAGGATTCTGTTAAGTGGGACTCCATCGAAATATGCAGTGATATATAATGGACGCAAATGTTGTCTCATTGCATTAGTAGGTAATTTAAATGGATATGAAATTTCCACATAATTTAAATCTATTACCAATGGGTATTCGACGTCAGACATGGACTCTGGGACAAAACAAGCACTTTCCTTTGAGCTTACCTCCAAACTCTCTTGACTCTGCTCAATTTCACATACCAGGTTCTCGTCCATCTCAATCTGAGCCACTTCTTCCAGATCACAGTTGTTGCATATGATGTTCAATTCTTCATCACTCAGTGCCTCTTCGAAGTCAACTGGCTTGACCAAGTCTGACCAAGCATCACCTTGGCCTTTCTTTGTCTGACCATTCTTGAAGAAATCCATAGAGCATGGATACACCATATTCACCTGCACCTCTGGCTGCTTGCCAAATTGGATTGTTGCCCTTTCTTTGGCTGGTTCAAGTGTCTTGGTTTCCTTAACTTCCTTGCTCTCCACCTCTTGCGCTGATAGTTCCATAGGTGAAGAACTTCCTTCGATTCCTTCTTGTTCTACCAACATGGCTTCGAGTAACCCAGACTGGTAACTAGCCAATGAATTGGGAGAAGGTGGATCAAGATCTTCTTCGAGCATGGCCGAGGCTACTTTCTTCAAAGTCTCTCTCTCATGACACTGGGCTCGAAATTCTTCTGGGTCCCTCTTAACCCTGTCGAACCGTGGATTAGGCCTTGCTCCCCTGCCTGATTCTTCCCCCGTTGAGGATTCTCCTGATTGGAAAAGCGTGTATTTTCTCTGGAGCTTCCTCTTCTGAGTTCTTGAAAGCAATGGAACCATTTGTGGTATTTGGGACTTGGGATCCCTGATTAACACCCAGTTTCCTGAGTTCGAGGCTGGTGGTTTGAAAGTTCTGTTCTCATTCCTGTTGGAACTTTTGTATCCTTGGAACAGATCTGGCTTGACTTGCTTGAGAAACCAATCAGGAACCCCTTTCACCAAAGTGAATTCCTCTTGTGTGGCTTCTCCTGGTGCCTCAGCTGTCTGACCAATATTGGCCTTCTTCGAAGGTGGCAACTCCCTTCTATGGATGGCTGGGACAAGGCTAGTAGGCACGTCCCTCTTTGGTGCCAACCAAGGCTTACTGTCACTTAGCCTTGCTTGAACTGGAGCCAATCTCTTCATTCCCATCTCCTTAGGGAAGAAACTCACGCCCTTTCTGTCCAAGTCTTTAAAAACCAGATAGTTGGCCCTGCAACCTACGCACAGGCACTCCAAAAATGAAGCTTCCAACATGGGCAAATGATTATTACCTGGGAATCTCTGTGAAACCAACCCATCACCATTTCGTTTATAGGGCGTTGGCCTCATTCCCATGCCTCGAGGATAACAAGCGTGTGGCCTGCCTCTTCCATATTGAACAGTATTCATGTTCACTGGTGCCTCCTTATCCTGCCAATACTTCTTGACAGTTCGAGCCAGTGAGGAGGGCACATTGGTGTTGACTTCTTCTACCTTTGGAAAAGGCGTTGTATCAATTCCCATAGTCTTTTCTGGAAATTTGATCCTTCCTTTCTTGATTTGTTCTTGAATCCTGTCACGGAAAACATTACACGACTTAGTTGAATGGGACCAAGAATCATGCCATTTGCAATAAGTCTTCCCATTCTTTTCCTCTGCTGTGGGAAGTTTCACATTCGAAGGCAGCTTGATAATTTTCTTTCTTAACAAGAAATCAAAAATCTCATCTGCTTTTGATATATCAAAAGAATATACTTTAGTAATCTCCTTTTGTTTGAACTTCTGTCCTAGGGATACATTCTTTTGAATCAAAGGCTCACACACACAAGGATCATGCTCTATAATTTCTGCAGCATCGATCTCATAATTGGGATCCCTATAATACGTAGGGTAAGAGGAATTATGTCTGTCCATGTCCTCTTCTAGTAGTGATTCATATCTAGCCACTTTATAGGTTAGGTCTGCAAAGTCTCTAAACTCTGTAGAATCAAACCTCTTTCGAAGCTCTCTTTCTAAACCATCTTGCGCTAATCTTACGAATTCTGCCTCTGGCAGTCGAAGTTTGCATTTGGTCTTTGCTCTTTTGAATCTAGATATGAAATCTGCTACTTTCTCATCTGGTTTCTGCTTCAGCCTTGCTAAGTCTGCCATAGAGACTTCAGGCTCAGCATTAAAGAACTGCGCATGGAATGCCTCTTCCATCTGAAACCAATCAGTTATTGATTCTGGTGGCAAGTTAGTGTACCATGCAAAAGCTGGCCCGGATAAAGAATTTGGGAATAGCTTCAACTTCATGAAGCCATTTTGAGCCAAATTCTTGCACTGGGCAGAAAACCTTGCTATGTGCTCTATGGAGGACTGTCTCCCGTCTCCATAGAACAAGGTAAAATCTGG
Organism: Rhododendron kiyosumense; assembly: GCA_019656275.1. Classification (NCBI taxonomy): domain Eukaryota; kingdom Viridiplantae; phylum Streptophyta; class Magnoliopsida; order Ericales; family Ericaceae; genus Rhododendron; species Rhododendron kiyosumense. Next base: position 87,393 of record BPLS01031916.1, on the reverse strand, counting down.
GATTTTAAACTCTCTGGGGATTTGGAAAGTCGTGTCCACCCATTCTGGATATGGTTTTCTATAAATTTGGGGTTGTACCCCCCGAGTTCGAGGTCCACAAACCTCTTGTATGAGACCCATGACTTGGTCCCTTAGTACTGGATTGCCTATGAGGAAGTTTTGCTCCTGATTTTCAACAGGAGGTTCTGGTCCTATGAAACCATCTTCATAAACTCCCCTTGTCGTGTCTAAATCCCCTTGTCTCTCTCTAGGGATCCTTCCATACGGTGCAGGTTGCATTTCATCAAATGCTTCATTAGTTCGAACAGACCTATGGGTTCCATAAGCCGTCGTAAGAGGATTCTTGGTAGTTGGGACTTTTTGGCGAGGGTGTCGTGGGTTTTCACCCCTTCTCTCGGGCTTGCGAACCAATTCTGGTTCTGAATCATCCTCCAACTCCCCAAATGTGGGTTCGAAGAGAGGATTCATACTCTGTCTTTTTCTGGTATTCCTTCGAACCCCTATGTGAACACCACGAGGCTGTCCTGGAATCTCTAAGACAGGTTCTGGAGGTCTCACAGGCTCATACCAAGATTGTGGTATTTCTTCTGGATACATCTTTTCCTTACCTGTTCTAGATTTCATTCTACTTCTACCACCATCCTCTCCAAGCCTTCCTTCGAAGGGACTTTGGTGAGTGTTCGAGTTGGCATGATTAATTAGCCCATTATCCCCTGGGCTATTTCCTGCTGCCTCTAAGTTGGGCAACCTATTTTTCATGCTTTTGATCATGGCCCTTTGAGTTTGGGCCATCTCTCGAAAAGCTACCATCATTTCTCTAAACACTTCCTCTCTGTCATGGTCTTTGCCACTGGCTTGTCCTCTTTGGAAGCTTGGAAGTACTTCCTCAGGAGGTGCCTCGTAAGAGGGCTCTTCATAAAGAGGCTCTTCGAGTTCTGAAGCCAATTGAGGAAAAACAGGAATCGTTGGCGTTCCTAACTCTGGTGCCTGTTCTGGCACAGCTTGTTCTTCTGGCGCTAAATCACCCATGGGTGTTCCTATTTGCTTTCGAAGTCTTGGCATTTTGACACCTTCGAGTCCCACCGGGCGTGCCAAAAATTGTTTGGGCTGAATTAGCTCAATCAAATGGCAAATGATTGTGTGCGGGCGTGCCAGAAAAGAAATAACTTCACAGATGAAATTACTCTTTTCAAATTGATTTGAAATAACTAATCTCAATCAGGCAATTGTGTTATCCGTTCGATTACCTCAACTAAGAGGATTTTTCCTTAAGGTATCAACCAAATAAAAGATTGACGCGCTTCGAATCAGAAAAGATGATTGAACACAAACAAACCTGAATTTAATCAAAGGTAAATTTGTATACAAACACTCTTAAGACTCTTCTAAGAACAATACAGTAAAATAAGCACACTGAATTTAATCAAAAGTGGACTTACAAACGACTATTCTCTGGTAAGAGAAGAACTTACAAGAAATAAGAGAACTTGAATTTAATCGAAAGCAATCTTACATGCAAATAAGCCTTCAACTTACAAAAAGATCCTACTTTAAACTAAACTAATCTAAGATAGATCTCTGAGCAATCATTTTGTATGAGTTGTCAGATGATATGAATTTTTGTGGGGGCTTCTCTCTTCACTTCACTTCTTTATTTATAGACACAGGGTCTGCCTTCGATCTCCACGTCTTCGATTGATACCCACGTTGGCCACAATAAACGGTTGAGGCCACAATAAACGGTTGAGGAGACCCTCGAACGGTTACCTTGATATTTTCAGAATTCCTTCTCCCTGCTCGCTTCGATCGTGGTGCTCATGGCCGCCTCTTAGATCGTGATTCCTATTTTCAAGCAACGTGAATTAATGCAACACGTCTGCTTCCACAATGATTCCCTGTAATTGATTCTAATTTCAGTTATAAAACAGGGCAGCGAGGGCACCGTTCGATGATCGTAAAGTCTAAATCAACGATTAGATCCAATAATCTCCCAAACCAGCGTTTAATTACTCCTCAAACGACACCGGTTCACTTTAAAACGACACCGTTTGACATAAAAATGGTATCTCCCTTAATTTCCGCAATCCTCTGTAATTGGTACTCGACTGGGACAGGCTCCATACAACCGCCGTACCGTTCGGGGCCACGTGGAATTTTTTCATTGGGTGGCACTTTTTAGGATGTAAACAGAGTGCTAATATCATTTCCCTAGTATTTTTGTCTGAAATAATAAGTCGGCATTATACCAGGTAGCAATAATATAAGCTGCAACTACATTAGGCCTAGCCTAGCTAATTTAGGGGGCCGGCCTCTCATTAACTATACCGGGCGGTTCAATGGACAACTATTTAGACACCTAAAAAAACACCTTAAATCTCAATCACATAGTTTCCGATCAAATTTTTATGATCTGAACTATTCAATGTGTGCAAAATATAATTTTAAGGGTGTTTGCGAGAAATTAGCCAAAAAAAATGACCGAGAAGTGCCTGTTTTAATCAGTTTTTAATTGAAATCAAGCCATTTTCGGTCTTTTTTTGCTGATTTCACGCGAGTACCCTTAAAATCACGTTCAGATCACATTGAGCGGCTCGGGGCCTCATTAACTATATGTGGAAACATTCAATCTTATGTATCATCTTTTAGAGTAGTAACTTTTTCAACTTTGTCAAAAAAAACCACTATAGTTTCATCCGGAGTATTTGTTTGACGTCTCTCATCAGATGGACGATTAATTCCAAGAAATGTATCTGAATCTTTTTAAAATTCGGAGAAAACAAAAAAGACAATACTCCCTATTAAAAGGACAAAAAAACATTAAAGCCAAAATCCCTAAAATAGCTAAAAAGATATTACCCTATTTTCTATTTATTTATTATCAAAATTAAATTAAACTACCAACCAAATAACGCGGTGGCATGATTTTTTCTAAATGAAAAAAATAAATGGTGATTGTGGGGCGTCATGCCGACTCCTCATGCGTGAGAAAACGAAAGTAGTAGTAGTAGAAGTAGAAAATACAGGTTAAAAAGGAAATTGATAAACGAAGAAGACTTCAACGAAAGTCGAGCGAGCGAGAGAGAGAGAGAGAGAGTAAGACAGAGTTAGAGAGAAGAAGAGAACATGTCTGGCGTTACGAGTCAGCCACCGTCGGGCGTCACGGGTCAGCCGGCGGCGGAGGAAGATCAGAAGCCCACCGGCGACCAATCCGCTCACATCAATCTCAAGGTCAAGGGGCAGGTAATATACGTCTACGCTTGTATTATTTCACACAACTACATCTATGTTTGTTTCCTGTGAAGATTTTGTGATGAATAAAGTTATTTTTTTGTCTATAGTATACGGAAAGTTTTTAGCTTTCGTTTAGGGCTTTGATGACCCCGTATGTAATTTATGTTGTTTCCTTTGGCGATTAAGATTAACTGACGCTTTGGAAACTTTGTGTTCCAATGATTCATTGATTATGCACAACACACAAGTACATCTATATCTGTTTTTTTTTTTTTTTGGGTAATTACATCTATATCTGTTTGCCGTGGGGATTTTGTGATTTTGTTTGTTTGTTGTGAATGAAAAGTTTTTAGCTTTCAGTTAGGGTTTTGATGACGCTGTATGAAAGACAGGGTTTTTGTTGTTTTCTTTGGCGATTAAGATTAATTGTCGCTTTGGAAATGTCTGTAGTATATCATTGATTGATTATTTACAGTTGCAAGCCCTTTAGATTTCTATTAGGGCTGAGGGTAATGCTGATCTGTCTTATTGTTTCTGTTTGGGGATTTCTAGGGTTTTGTATGTTGTGTGATTGTTGAGAAGTTCATAGGTCTAGTGGATTGTAATTTGGTGGGTTTTAGTTCCTCTCCAGTTATTTTGTATTGGGTTTTGATTATTTTCTGTCTGAGACCCAAGGCTCTGGCTCATGTGGCCGTGGTAGAGGTTTCAGTTCGAGCTGGAGTACCCTCGGCCTTGTAGTCTGACTTGCTAACTACTAACAGGTTATCGTTATCTCTTTGGAAATTAAAATTACTCCCTCCGTCTCTTTTTAAGTGTCTAGCTTCGTAATTCCAGCTTATTAAGGAGACATCATCATTACACTTTTCACATCAACTTACCAAGGGACAGCCTAAAATGGAATACTGGACTCTAAAAAAGGGACGGAGAGAGTATTTTTGTCTGGGGTTTGCTGATTTTCTTTGTTTCTTAGGCTCGCTCATGTTTACAAGTTATATTTGCTACTGTATTGGTCTATTTGTAGCACTAGGTACAACCAACTTATTGAGCTTATTGGCTTAAAAAACCCATGTAATGATGTTAGGTAGAAATATCGGGTAATAACTTAGTTGGGTTTTACTGGATTGGTCTGTTTGTAGCACTAGGTACAACCAACTTATTGAGCTTATTGGCTATTTGGCTTAAAAAACCCATGTAATGATGTTAGGTAGAAATATCGGGTAATAACTTAGTTGGGTTTTACATGTCAATTGACCCCAAAGAAAAGTAATTTTTGGGGTTCCTATATTTTTCTGCTTAGTTGGAGCTACTAAAATGTGGTTGGGTAAAAGTGTACATGCGAAAGAAGAAAGCGTGTCTTGTTAGTACCCATCAATGGTTTATGGGATGGGTAGAAAGTTTCCGTGCTCTTTCCTCTTAGTTATGGGAGTGCCTTTAAAGAACTGTTACTGTAGATATAAGCATTCACCCAACAAGAAAAAGCTATTTGACAACGTATTTAACCGAAAAGTTTGAACATATTGTTAGAAATTTAAAAATATGTGTTGAACCAAGAGAATGCATCTGTTTAATGCAATTCTTTTAAAGGTTATTATTGAAAAACGAAGATTTATGTTGACATTCGGGGGTTTTACGTCAGCCAGTGTCCCAAATAGAACAGATTGGAGGAATGGATCCATGTTACCAATTTGAAAGTAATCAAGACAAATGCTTGTTTAGTCACGAGTGGAATTATAGGCAGGGCAAAGCTGGTATAGTCTTCTCCCTACTTCACTTAAACCCTTCATATTTATTGCTTTCTGGCTGCCAAGTTCGTTCCAATAGGATTGGACCAGGTTTCGTGCAAAATTTGCGATCTCGATGTGAATCTAAAATAAGAGGATGAGGGAGAAGAGGGCCCTCGATATGGATATGAACTTGACCGACCATTCTTGAGGTTTGACTCCATTTTGAAGCCTTTCTTTGTCTCTCTCTAATTTAGTCATGGATTTGAAGTGGGTTGTATGATTTTCTAGTCTAATATAAACCTTTTTGGGAATTTGCCCTATTTTCTGCTCTAACCAATATTTGTTGGTCAAAGCATACCAAGGCCCAGTAGGTTTGGTTTCTGTCGAAACTGAAGACCTTTGGCTGTTTTGACTGGAACTTACAAAGCCAAACTAGATCGCATGCCTTGCACGTAAAGTTACCTTCAATCTTTCTCCTCCTTCCTTAAAGTTATTTGTTTTTGGTAACTCCCGTAGAATAATAGTCTCTTTCACGTCTTTGAGTTTTTTGCAAGTTTGTTCAGCTTGAATTTGAAGTAGTGCCTCTTGTTTTTCTATCTAACAGAAATGGTATCTGGAATGATCCCTTGAAAAATGTAGTTCTTCTGAATAGCCCACATGCATCATAATCTGGGCAGTCTCTAGCCAAATGCATTGCTTTAAAATACGTTCTTCCTGTCATTATTTGTTTTTGGTTGTCTTACCTGACTTATGCCTTAAACTAAGTTGACTTTATGGATTCAAAGTTCTGTGTGGGGGCTGTTGCCGAAATATTTCTTACTTGTAATGAAGCTTCCCATTGAAGTGATTTTTTCCCTTTATCTTATGAAACATGTTAACCCTTCTGTAGCTTATGGTTTTCTATCTACGATTTTGCTGAATACAAGGTGTGATTTATGAGCGCATTAACCTTAAGCCATATATTGTAGGATGGCAATGAAGTTTTCTTTAGAATCAAGAGAAGCACTCAACTGAAGAAACTTATGAATGCTTACTGCGATCGACAGTCTGTGGAGTTCAACTCAATTGCCTTCTTGTTTGATGGAAGACGTCTCCGGGGGGAGCAGACTCCCGATGAGGTCTCTCTCTCTCACACACACACACACAAATGTGCACACAGCCCACCCACCCCTGCGCCCGCACCCACATCCTCATAGTGATGCAAATACTTATGTCTCGCAATACCATAGGTTGTATCCATGTACGTCGTATCTTACTTCTTGTTTTGCTATTGTTGCAGCTAGAGATGGAGGATGGTGATGAGATTGATGCGATGTTGCACCAAACTGGTGGCTCAGCTGTTTGAGCAATGCGCCATTGTCTATAAGAAGTTTTAGTACTTTAATTGAGTTTGAATAGTATTTTGCTTGATGTTTGATGAATCGGCTTTTATGAAAAAATATGATCGTCTGGAGACATGTTAAGGAAGTTTGTCTTGTTTTGTAAATTTGGCCCTCAACAGCTACTTCTTACCTTTGATGAGAAGAGTGGGATAAACTTTGTTGGTGTTTTGTCTTTCTATGTTCTTCTGAATTTCTCTGTTTTGGGGAATCAACTTTGATCTTATTTTTGTCATGTTGCGGGTCTATTTGTAATTGGTCAGTCCCAACCATCCAGCACATAGAAAGACTACGAACAGTTTCTGCCGTGCTTTAACAAGATGGACTCTCTCTCTCTCTCTCTCTCTCTCTCTCTCTCTCAAGCATGTTGCCATGCGGCAGACTAGTGGATTTCTCGCACCGTCCGGCCATAATTTTGTTCCCCGAAGAGTAAGATTCTTTAGTTGCTTTGTTAACATATTAAGTTTTACTTTGTCCTAGTTTCCCTGTCTTTTTGGTATGAGATCACCGAGCATATGTTCTTGAAGTATCAGGTGACCGAAATGTTTGGTATGCATTTTTTGGGCAAGATAGGTAGGCTACTAGGCCACAATAATTTGTTATAATCTGTGGTTGTGGTGAATTATCTGTCTAAACAGACTTTCTGTTTATGGATTCATCAACATATAGGAGTATACAATATCGAATTAACCACTCTTTTCAGATATAGAATACCCAAATTTATGTTCTCAGTTTATCTTCATTTTTTCCAGAAATCCCTCCTCAGGTCCTTGATTTGTCATTCACATTTTCTATAGAAGCAAGGCTTGTCCTTTTCCTATCATCGTAGGTTGGACAAGACCAAAAAGCATGAAATTAACGGATGCATCTTGTACATCCATGAAAGAAATGGCAATGTGGAAAACAAGACAGGAATTCTCTACAACAATCGATCAACATCCAAACATTAAATGGGTGCACCACAGGTTGGCATCCCATTTGTTAGCTTTCAAATACCACTGCAAGGAGCTAACAATGTCCTCTATCCATGGAGGAAACTAGAACAACTTATTTACAAGGAATGTTACATGTACATACTTTCTGCATTCGAGAAAATCACAACCCTATCGGGTCAAAGGGAAAAAATGAATAGAAAGATTGAGAATACAACTAAAAAGATCCTAATCCTAAAGAGAGAAAAAAGGGCAAGAAAGGTGGATCAAGGGAGAAATTTTGCAGCAAAACCAAAGGCGGATAAGAGACGGATACAAAGGTCTTCCTATGGGTTAATTCAGGGTTACCTATGTGCTTCAGTACAACTATTGACACAAGTCACAATTATACATTCTACAAAGTAACACTTCAGGTAACGCTTCCTTATCGTTTAGGGTTTTCGCGTACTCTTATACCAAAAGATTTGTTTGCTTCTGAAAAAAAGGTTTGCTTCAACTGCTCACGTGTCAGCTCTCCTTTTTCTCATGCTTCAATTCACGTGGACCTGTTTTTGCCTACAAAACCAAATCAACCACCAAATTAGAAGCAATCCCAAATAAAAACAAGCAAATTTACAGAGCCAATTGGTGTCTGCAATTCAAGGTTTACAAGTATAACTTGCTCCAAAAATGACAGAGAAACCAATAGCACCATAGCACAACTAAACTAACTTTTGTGTGTTAAAGAAGAATGATTTTGCATAATCTCAATGGATCATCCAGTCACATTACCTTGACCAAGACAAAAAGAGGGGTGAAGTCTTGTTAAGAAATATGAAAAACTACTTCTAACTGTGACCCAAAAAGGGAGGGGGGGAGGGGGGGACACCAGAAGTGCAATTTGAATGATATGAAGAGTAAAATTAGGACATTTTTGGTGAGCCAAGGCAGCAAACAAAGACGTGGTGAAAGGTGAGCAACCATCAAAAAACAAAGAAATACCAAGCCTGAAAAGAACCTCTCACAACTCGCGAGGCTAGGCTCACGACCAAATACAATCCCGAACCCAAGACACACCACCTTCAATCACTTAGAAGGGTTAAAGCAAGATGACTTAGGCTTCAAAGATCCGTTAGCAATTGCCATTTTCCTAGTGTCATGTTTTCAACTACCACGCTGATCATTTTGTTCTCACCTCCTGAAGATGGAGTCTTTCCAAGGACCAATAAAATATCCATCTCAAAGGGCACTTTGGATGAGTAGATCGATGGAATTGGAGGCAAAGCTCATAACTGGCCACCCTCCCATGGAAGAGTGGGCTTTGTTGCTCAATAGTAACAATCCCCTGGGAGTTGAAGTAGAGTCTTCCACCACCCGAATAGGATACACGGGCACACGAGATTCACTCATGTCACAAACTCAAGGAATTTTAAGATACAGCAGAAGAGGACGCTGGCAACGACTCACTAGGAAGAAGTAGCATCCCCACCCCTTGCAACATCTACCCATTCATTTGGAAATTCCTCCATTTTTTCGCTTTCCATTCTGAATGACTGCAACCTATTAGGGCATGCCTTAGTGTATGGCAAATAAATTGACACTCAAATACGGGGCATCCAAGGAACGGAGCACTTTGATCTTATAGCCCAAATTTATCACAAAGGAGGAAGTTCTATCACTGAGCAAGTTATTTATCATAATGACCATAGTTGTCAGAATTGTACGATTCACGATTCGTATTGTACGATTCGGTGGGTAAGCAATATGAATCGGCTGCCTGAATCGGGAATAGCTGTGAATCGGTGAATCAGTCGATTCACTTAAAATTTCTGAATTTCATTTTTTACTCTTGTTTTGCTTCTTTTGTTGTTTGAAAATGGTTCAAACTATTTTTTAAGCTCTTTAATATTGTTATATGTCACCTTTTGTCTATGTTATATGGATAGATAATAAGAAAAGGAGATTTATTACGAGAGTGAATTGAAAATGAGGATAAAGGGAATATAACAACCCTATAGACCTTCTAAGGCTTTGTTTTGTACTTATAACTCTTTTGTACAAAAGAATAATAAGTAGGATTTTCAAATCGTCATCTCTTGGTAGTTGCAATAGAAGTAGCTTATCTAATACTCCATGTAATTATCAAATCATCATTTAGAAGAAGGTTTGTATTGATTTAGGCCTAAATATTTCATTTGTAGTATATATTGTTGTTACCCTAATCAATAAACATAGGTTTCTACGCATTACAGAAGTCATGACCGAATCGGAGCAATTCACGATTCGAAAAATGACCATTTCAATTCTCGATTCGATTCACGATTTGACAACTATGATAATGACCACTGGAAGCATAACTATTTTCATGCAGAAGAAAAAGTTTGAGAATATTCTGCCCTTAAACTGTAATTTTCAACCCGATGATATCAAGGAAATGATGGATACTGCAAGAGATAAAGTAGGCCACGACCACTAAACAAGATTATAGCATATGCAATAAGCAGAATTTTCAGACCAATGCAATAAATATTTCAACCTTATATAATGTGTAAAAAAGTAAACGGATCAAACATATGCTTAGTTTCTGTGGCGGGACTATGAGTTAGAAAAGCTATCACAAAAATAGCTTCGCACTGTAAGATCATAAACTAATTACAAGGCACAGGTTTGAGTCTGAGGGTATAGTCAGTGAATCTGGAATAATGAAACCTTAAAATGAATTCATAGGTACTCAAACTCACCAAAGTTTGGGTTCTACTTGTCTGCCGCCTCTGTCTAGAACCTGCATGCCTTAATCTCTGGGTTGGACGAGATAGCTTTTCGATAAACTCCAGGGCATGGTTATAAATACTGCAAACACACATTTAAAACTCCACGAATTAGTAATCGAGTATGACATAATTTGCTGAATAGGTGCTAGATAAAACAAACAACTGGAAGCTGCAAATTTAGTTCTGCAAATTGAATGTCTTAAACCAAGTTATGCAGAAACTTGTAAATCATTGCTCCAAAATTAAAAAATCTTTCATCTCATATTCTAGCAGTGACTTGCAAGTGATGCTCGTGGTATGGGGAGAGTGGAGGCAGAGTTGGTTGTGTTTTATGGTGGGTTAGTCGTGGTGGTGGCAGCAGGGACAGCGGTGGTAGGGTCATAGAGGAATGGATACGTGTGGTACAATTGTACTACAAATCAGTCAGCATTTAGTAAGTAGTAAATACACTTCTTAAAATTTTCATAATTTTTAGACTAACTTTAAAGAGGATATTAAGTGATAGTTCTAAATACATGATTTCTTCAAGAATAGCCAACCAAAGGTAACAAGGTACAACAACAATAAATTCTGCAGGGGGGAATTCACAGCAAACGTCAATCTAATTTCGACTTCTCCGGCAAGGATTAAAGGCTGCATTCTGTGGAATCAATTCAACAGTACAAAGAACAAAAGTTATAAATAAACTTATTTAAGACTGCTGGGAAGTCAGTAACAAATCCTTATTTCCAAGAAAATCATACAGGCCTTGAAGGTTAGATGGTAGGAAGCGAAGAGGTCAGGACATCAAAGGGGAAGTACCTTGACTAAAGGTTTTGTCGAGAGGTATAAAGAGATGCCCAAGTGTTAATGCTAAACAGAGAGACATAAGTTACTAAACCATAATAAACTCAAGTACTCAACCCACCCAATCCAACAAACACCGCATTGCCCAATGTATGAGTCTGCAGCGACAGGATTCATAGTTTCAATCTTCCACTACTATACCATCTACCTCTACAGTCCTAGGTCTTTTTGCTACCTCAACCAAATGTTGTTTCGGACTTCACCTCAAAACTTGAGAAAAAACGTGCCTGCATTGTGCCACCTTTAATAACACATGTCAGTTTTATATTACTGTTATTCCTTTTAAGGGAAACCATTGCTCACGCATACCATGTAACATCCTTTGTTTTAACGAGCAGAGACACTATGCTGCTGCTGTCCTCCTGCTGTTCTAGTGCAACTATTTTAATAGTAGAACATGAGAAAAAACGTAGATGGGCGGCATGGGCCAAGAGTCACTTAGTCAACAATCGCCCACTTGTTTCCTATAAATAAACAGGAATGATTTCATAATTTAAGCAAAAGTGCAAATTATGGTTCAGTCAATGACAACAGTAGAACTGTGCTCCTGTCAATCACAATGCAATAGAAGAAATTTGTTTCTTCCAGGACAATTAAGCAAACACGCTTCAAACTTTTGCTAAAGAGTCAAGACCTCAAGACTTAAAGACAAAAATCTCAAAAAATACATCTTTATATTTGATCACAGAACACTGAAAAGTATCCCCCACTACACCCAGCCTGTTCTCTCCCTATTTTATCTCACAACTGAGATTTCTAAACACCACTTTCACTGACTAGTCAACCCTATGTTCCAATGACTACGCTCCATTCTCGCTCTGCTTCTCGTCCACGAAATTCACCATTAACTTGCTTACAATGTAAATATCAAATTCTCAACCAGCTTATGTAATACTCCACGGAAACATCTCTCAAGTTTTAACTCTGTACTCATTAAAGCAAAGATCTCGTCAACCACAACCATAATCAGCAGGCATGCACCACAGGACCTCCTACTAGAGGTAGCCTACACAGACGCAGAAGCTTAGAGACAAATCTTGATGGCTGGCTCCGGTTTAAAACCTTTAGAAGTTCTTATCACTAACGGGGAGCTGAATATCATTGGACATACAGTGCACCCTCCTAAAATTCAACCACCTAACTCTATTATACAAGGGACACATATGCATACAGGAGGCATATAAATGCTTTTTCTCTGAGTTTGATTTCTAAATTATATCGTCCAACCAAGTTTCTTAATCTCAGTAAAGGGATTTGGCATAGCTTGTCAATGCTTAAAGTTGGTTTTTCTCCAGTTAGCTGTTATGAATTGAGTGTTAGTCTTGTATTTTGTTTCTAGGAGTCCGGTCCATTTAACTTGTATAGACTTAAACTGAAAGGTTCTCCCATTGTTTTTTGTGAGGAGCATGTTGTTATTATAGTGGACCGTAATCAAGTACAAAGAAAACCTACCCAAACTAGAGGCTTGAATATTATTGTTGATCTCATAAATTGCATGAGAGAGAGAGAGAAGGAGAGGAATCTGAACTCCCTAAAGATACTGTTTTAACATTATTCCTAGTTACTATAATAGTGTAATACCAGTAATCCACACTGGCCTACAAAGAAAAACTCATGGCTGAAAATCTAGATGGCTTGTGGTGAAAAGGCCTTAAAAGTCATCAGAACGATTTTATGCACAACAGCCTATTAAAAATGGAAGGAAAATGCAGGCTAACTCCAAAGTAGAAGCAAAAGAAATGCCACACCTGAGGCGGTGTCTATTGCAGGCTACGAAGAAAGCGACGACGCCATTCAAAATAGTCCTTAAAGCACGAAAAACCTGCAGCAAAGCAATGCAAAAGTGAGGAAATAAAAATTTACTACATTGTCCTTGGCACGATATAAATGTTATAGGGCTATACCTGGGAGAAAAGATCATTCCAAAGAGAACGCCACATGGAAACCTCACTCACTGTTGCCTCAGCATTTGATGCCAAATTGATTAAGCCACTTACAAACAGCCATAGGTTTTGAAGCCAATCGTAAATGCAAGTAAAGATGAAAGTTAACAAACTGCTCAATCCGACAACTAGGCGAATCGGAGTATAGAGGATCTCCCAAAGCATCCCAAAAATCGACATTGCTACAGTCAGAAAGAAGTAAGGATGGTGTTACGAGCATATTTCACAAATTGGACCTGCCAACTTAAAATAATTCATAGAAGGAAAAAAAAACTTGTGTCAGCTAATTAACCTACCAATGGTCCAAATAGATGACAAGATGAACCACATGGGCATCAGTACAATCTCGACAAGGTTCTCCAATAGACTGAATGAAGATTCCATCACAATCCAAATGGCTGAAAAGAGGCTCTCCAATATTTCTATGCACATATTCCAAAACGGAAGGATCAAATCCAAGAACTCAAAAACTGGTCCTGCCATTGGCTGTGTTAGTATTGAAATGAAGGACTTGAAGGTGCGTGTGAGCATCAGAAACCACTTAACAGCCTTCTCAAAGTTATGTAGGAATAACATTGTCCCTAAGTACTTGATCCTTGACACCATATCCCAGGTTTCTATCCAATCTAGAAGCGGACCACACAAACGAGATGCAGTGGCCTTGAGAACTGGAACATTTTTGTATAAATCATAAAATCCTATAAGTACAGTTACAACAGAAATCAGCACATATAATGTTCTTGCCAGCGGGCACATCCACGGACGATAAAGATGGCAAAACCCTGGGTACGACTGGAGGAAAATAACCCAAGATGGAAGTCCAGATTCTAGTAAAGTAAGCAACCGCAAATCAGACATTATAATTTGCCTTAATTCAAATGGAAGGTCACGATCATTGAACCGAAACAGTATCAAAACATCCTTGTAATGGGTAGCTTCAAGTGCATCTTCAGAATCACTTGAATAAGAGGTCTGAGAATGCGATGGTGAGTCAGCACACTGACCATGTTTTTCTTCAGGATATACATGAATGTTAAACCCAGTACTAGTGGACTTCATAACTTTCCTTCTCTTGTACGGCCCACCAGGAAAAGGCGGTGTGTGTGGCATTGATGATCCATTATCTGTGTCTGCTGGATACAGATTACATATGCCATCCAGAGAGCGAGGAGATTGATCCACAACACATGCCTCTTCTCTGCAGATATTTTCATCATGGTCAAAACTTTCGCCGTTTGAAAACTTTTCCTGAGCATCGTAGAACACTTCTCCTGTAATAAATTACGAAACAATTGGCAACCAAATTACGAACATGAGTGGATTTGACTTATGCACACTGAATATAAACATAAAAAGTAGACTCTCAGTGGAGTATATCCACATGCCAAAATATCTTGGCATGGAATTCAATCTCAATCGCCGCAAAGAACGCATAAATCTTTGTCCAGAGATCATAAACATAAAACGAGCTGCTTCCTTCAATGTAAACTAGAGTTCATGTTTAGACAAGTATACCTACGGCAGAGTCCAGATACTCTTTCAAAAGAAGCTGCTCATGGGTTTTTCCTGAAAACCAGGAAGATGTGCATTTCGCAGCTTGTACTATGCTATCAAACTCCCATCTTTTCATGAATTTGGCCTCAATTGCCATGGATGTATCAGTCTGCAAGGAGGAGCAAAACCATTAAGACCACCTCTTATGCTGAAATCTATGAAAAATATGCATTAAGAAAGAGGAATACCTGAAGTTCATTCAAATAATTAATGCCACGAACGTCAGACCATGCAACTTCAAATACAATAAAGCCATACAAGGTCCTATGCATCTTGCTATTTAAAACTAAAGAATTCCCCAGCTTCTTTACAGGTAACAAGGCCCTCTTCCGAGATAATGTTGCAGCATCAACCACTGAGAACCATTTTCTGAACTTCTTTGATTTACTTGTGCTACGTTTGGGACTAATCTGCAATTTTCCTGTCTCCTTCCTCTCCTTACGTGCTTTAGAGTTCGCAAATGGGGATAATCTGGACTGTAAATGCAAGTAAATTAAGGGAATTTATCAGTTTATCATCTTAAAGGCAAAATGGAGCAGGAATATTAGAAAAGCTCCTAGCAACCTTAGTGACCATCAATTGCCACAAGTGTGCAGACCGGGGGCCAGGTTCCTTATGCCATGGTCTGTTGTCCACCAAGATATAGAACTTCTTACTTTCAGGGGCTAGGAAAAGGCTAAGATGTGAGAGATAAGACTGCAAGTCCCTGGAAAAAACATAACAGATACTCAATAACAATCTACAGCAAGACTTTCACAAAGATTAACAACAAACCTCTATCATTTTACAGTTGTAATCAACAGCCGAATTGATGTCCTATTTTTGGCAAGTAATAACTCTTAAGAAAGCAAAGGATACACTAAAGTCACCATTTTGATAGGTCAAAAGACTGGAATTTTTGTACTGTCTCAACAAGAGGAACCCCGCAATGTAAAAAGAACTGAGGACCAAAGTTGAAAAAGGCCCCATTAAGAAGAATCAAAAAGCCAAAATCACGACAAACAACTCGAAAAGTAAATTCTTTGAATGAAACAAGAGAAAAGTTCACCAAAGACTGACAAAAAAGCCTCAGCTTCTTCGACATCCCAAAAACTGTCTAAAAGGGGCACATATCCCTTATCAACAAACAACCCAAAGCTACTACAAAACAGCTAGAGTTCTGACTTATTCAAGCAGCATACGAATTGAACACCACAAGAGTCATGCTCCCTTTCCCCCACTCTTCCATATATGAGACAAGTAGACAACTGTATGTTAATCTCAGACAATAAATGAATACCTGTCCAGAACAAAACTAGCTGGTACATTTCTGAACCTTTAAATTGACGTCAATTGAAGTATACCCTCTATGTAATATCCTATATTAACTTAAATCTCTATGTGCACGTAGTAATAATAGCATGCTTTTGTCAATTTCCCAAGGTAAACAAGAGAAACCGAAGAAATTCATGAGATGAAAATTCTTACGGATTAGATTCCCTTCCCCTCGAGGATGCAGATGCAGCACATTTCCTCGGGATGCATGCGCAGTGCATGAGGATGAACGTACAACACACTCTCTCGGGATGCACATACAGCGCATGAGGAAGCACATACAGCACACACAAGGATGCACATACAACACACTTCCTCAGAATGCACATACAACACACTTCCTCAGAATGCACATGGTAAGGGTGTGTTCCACCAACTAAAATTACTTATTTTTCAAATATGTACATATTTTGTTGAATGAATTAAACATGATGTATTGTGATTCTCGTAAAGTGGGAAAAAATACTTAAAACCTTAAAGTGGGAAAAAAATACTTAGAACCTTAGCGGAATGGTGCCTAAGAGCACGCTTATGTCAATTTCCACAGGTAAACAAGAGAAACCAGAGAAATCCATGAGATGAAAATTCTTACCCAATCTGCAAAGCTGTTAGAGGGAATACGTATTTGCCATTGTCGGCTTTCGCCATTAAAGCCCGAATTCAAACCAAAACCGCCAGAAAACACTGCCCAAATCATCAACCATAAAAAAACACAATCAGGTGAGAAAAATGTGAAATTGCCAAAATCGAGATTATAATCAGATGGGGAATAATAATGTGATGAACCTGGGAATAGGTTACGGCAATTCCATGAAGGAGGGGAGAGAAAGTGGAGAGAAGGAGCTCCACCGAACTTCATAACAGAAAAGGGCCGACACGTTGAGGGCCGAGATTTCAACTGCCGACGCGAAAAGTGTGATAGAGAATCAACGGACAACTACACGAGACACGCGCATCGAAACCACGAAGCCCGCAGGCGAGAGCAATTACCCTATGACAGCAGCTGGATTATAAAGCCAACCACCTCTCTCTCTCTCTCTCTCTCTCTCTCTCTCTCTCTCTCTCTCTGTACATATACATATAAAGATGCATGTACGTATGTATACACGTATAGTGACCTGTGAATGCTATTAATGGATTGGAGGGGTGAGGAATCGGTTTATTGCTTCGTCTGTAAGGTTTTATCGAGGAGAGAGAGAGAGAGAGGGGAGGGTTCCTGGCGTCAGAGATGCGTCAGGGATACGTCGGGGATCGGGAAAGGGTCGGGGGAATAAATTGGAGCTTATCTATTTCTGTGTTCGGGGGGAAAGGAACAAAGATGTACATGATGAAGGGTATTAATGTAAATGTAAATGTGAAAAATTTCTCGGATCTGAGGCTTCCCGCCGGCTTCGTCGCTGTCTTTTGCAGGGGGATGAGAGAGAAGAGGCCCAACAAACGTGGGGCACACCAGAACCGAGACATATACGCGTGTGGGTTAAGGTTGGAAAACCGAGAAAGCTACCGAGTGTTAATTGCACTTGACAGTTGACAATACCTGGTTTTTTAAAGGAAAGTTAAAAAGATTAAGCACAAATTTCAATTATCTATTTTCCTTTGGGAAATAAATTGCCACTTTTTTTTTTAGTATTTTACAAATGACACTTTTTTTTGTCTTATAGTGTCTGTGAATTTACGAAACACTAGTTCATGTATTTTGTGAAAGTTTATTTTATTGAGGGTAAATTCTTCCAACTAAAAAACAAAAAGAGTGTCATTGATAAGATAGGGAGTGACAATATCATTTCCCTTTTCTTTTGGTTACAATAGAACTATAGATACATACACCGCAAGGAAAATAGAACAAAATTTTAAGTAAACTCTTATCAATATTCAACGGAATTGATTAATTTTTTAAAATGTATTTCAAACAAATTTAACAGCTCCAATTATTTGTGTAACACTTTAAGATAGGTCCACATATGCAAATATACCCCAAATGGTGTACCTGCCCCTAGTTTGAGTCCACAAATTTAAATTAGCTTCATTTTTTTCTTCATACATAATTATTGGAGGAATACGGAGAGGATGAGGGTATAAAACGTGTTCATATCGGTTTATCCCTCTAGGGGTATGAAATGTCTAGAAACATAATTGATCTTTTACTACCGATTTGGCGGTGAGTTGCAAAATCACAGAATAAAAAGTAGTTTAGTATATGTGCTTCGTAACTAATCCAGCTAACTTAATTACCCAGAAACATTGTATTTCATTAGAAAGTCAGAAGTTCGAATATCTCCAATTACGTGTCATCCTAGAAAAAGTTTTCCTTTCTTTCTTCTCTATGTTGGGTTCATTTTTTTCCTATATAGCGTCCGAGGTTTGCACGGTATAATTCACACATGATATTTCGTGCTTGGGGCCATTTAATTACAATTATAGAATCAAATAGGAGTATAAAATATGCAACTAATTGAGTGATTTGGTTGGATATGCCAATGGAGTGATTTGGTTGGATATGCCAATGGAATCAAATGACCTTTTCGCCCTTGTCAACTGGAATGGAATCTTTCTGCATAAACTTGCTATCTACTAAGGAATCATACATAAATTTTTTCATCATTCTTAAAAGCATACGCCACAATCGCAATCAAAACAAGTACTCTTTTTTTTTTCATCATTCTTATATCCCAAGGAATCATACATAAATTTCATATTTCTTCCGGTCTATATCCAGACAAACAACAGACTATTTCTTCAATGAGTTTGATTCTTTCATTATAACAAATTAATAAAGAGATAATTGGAGAGAGGTGCATTATTCACCTACTCCCATCTTTAAATGGACTCCGGCACTAAATTGAGCATTTCCTCAGTTTAAAAATGGCGAAAGAGAGTTGGACTATTTTGGACACAACTGAGCGAGAAATTATTCAATGCCTGTGGGACAAGTTGAGCACGAAACTGAACGACACATCAATGTGTGATTCACCCCGAGTGTGTAGACCACATGTTAAAGTATGGTCCCGATTCATGCTCATCGTTGCCCCAGAGGCATTGAATATATTCTCCATCTGAGCCAGCAATCTAGGAAGCAAAGACAGTTGCAATCTAAACCGTTCAATACTGTAATCAATAATACAAATCTGCTTAGAGACTCTTCGCTGTAAGTATTTCTCTGAGAAGATTTGAACCATTGAATTTTCTAACGTACGGTTCAGATTTGAACTGTTTCTTTGAGTGCAGTACTTGGACCGGAGATGATCCAATTTTGGCAATCTAAGGCCCAGGCGATATAGAATACGAGTACTAGAAGTAAAATAAGACACGCATATACTGTATGAGGATGCGCAAGAGATCTGTTAAACATCATCTCTTGGCACATGCAAAGATATGCATGGGGGGCGCAAGTGGGGTTTGTCAGCAGAAAATGACAAGCATACGCAAGGGTCCCGCATTCAAAAGGTTAGTTGGGTTGCATGTTCCTTGCGGCTGTTTTTTGGGAGCCCATATGCTCACAAAATTATACAATGCCATTTCAAAATCCTAAAAAGCACAATTTCGGCAGTAGCATACTAGCATTATGAGGTATGGAGTCACCAGAAAGTTACCAAAATATGAGCTGGTTTTGGTTATATACTACAACCACCATCCCCTTCCCGGATCCGGAGATGCTACCGAGCAACTCCCTGCAGAGCGTTCGATTTAGCCGTTCATCTTAGCACATACGATTCGGATTAAATCTGAGCACATACAAATCGCATACAAATTTGAACTGTTCATTGCTCAGTTAGATCCAAGCCGTCCATTGCCGAGATGAGCGGTTGGATCAGTTGCTTTGCACTACTTCACAGGGAAGATGCTCCTATTCCCCCCTTCCCGCCATCATCCTTTCTCTGAGCTGAGAGTAATTGTTAGAATTTGTTTGACAAAATCCAATCCACTTGGAATTAATTTCACAAATCAAACTACTACTCAAAAAACAGAAATGCCAAGTGTAGTATTTGATTGAAGTCTTAAGAACACAACTCATGCTTTCAGGAACACGACTTCAAGCTTAAGTTCAAGTTCAAACTAGCTGTCGAAATGCACCCAGGGTTTTCGGAAAGCAAGTTGAAACCGACTTGGATTCCAAAAATTACTCTCAAAACTGCTTTGTGTTTGAACAAAGAGAACTCCTGTTCATCAATGGATTGGCCAAAAACTCAACTAATGGCAGTTCACTTATATTGGAATGCCAGATCCAGCCTAAAGACCCTACAAGGTGCACAAAACTCTCTTCACTAAAAAGTAGGTGACACCCTTCACCCATTTCCGTTTTCTTTTTGGGGGTGAGGTTGACTCCCGACTCAAACCTATGCCACAAGGTTCACGTGAATTAGCTACTGAATGGAAGCGCACATATTTCCCAGATCTTTCAAACTGAACAAAACGCAAAAGAAGGCGCATGTAAGTGCGGTGGTTTGATAATGCCTACCACTCCATAAAAATGCATTTGAAGACGGTTTACATGAAATAGATCCTGAGCTTGTAGCACTCCCAAGCACAAGTAACACAAACACGTAAAGAAGAACAGGGAGGTGTTAATTGGATTGCCATTCAGTGGCAAAAAATTTTTTCAGAAATAATTAATACATAACGAAAACATCGCACACTTATATAAACAATAGAAAGTAACTCACTACAATCAGCTCTTTTTCACTGGAGGCCACGACAATCTCCTGAGACTTGCTGTGTCACCCACTTCACTACTTCCATCTTCTGCTTCTTGACCGCTGAGGCTTCTGAGAGCTAAATCATCAAAGCTCGACTCATTTCTCCAAGGAGGTGGGGTCACGCATTCAGAATCCCCTAACGTCGTTCTTTGAGAAGAATCCATGGCTGGAGTTGCGTTCAAGGAAGATGAATGACCCACTCTCAAGTTTTGAAGTGTAGCAAATGATTCCCTCATTGCTGACATGGCTTCGAAGAATCGGGTACAAGATGCTAAAGCGACAGGAATTGGACGGAGCATTTCCTACGTTATTTGAAACACAGCATGGTCAAGATTGATACTTGCATGAAAACCACATGCTTAATGACGATTTCCAACTCAGCAAAAGGATGTGCCCAATGAATTTGTTTCGGAGATTGTGTTGGTTCTATTCTAGTTTTAAGATATCAGGGTCATTTCCCGTTTGGGTAACTTTCGGAAAACACTGGTCTGATGAATGCTTCTAAACAATGGTGGAGCCAAGATTTTGATTCCCGGTAATTAAACCCTTGTATCCCTTAAAATGTAACACATTTTTTTTATGTTAAATCATCTATCAAAATATAACAAATGTAGTTTAACCATTTATCACACTGGAACTCAACTGTTCTTGCAAAACACTAGTCTAAAATTGTTTCTTAACCAAATTTCACAGCAATTTCCATTTCCTTGTGACCCAAGTGGCCCAGGAGGAAATTGTATGACTATCACGGCTTTTATCACAATAAATAGGATTCACCTCAGTTACACAGTATACTCATAAAACAGAAGCCTAAATATAGGAAGAGGGGTTTGTAACCGCCACTCCCCAGCTTCTGAAAGCAACACCAGTTTTACCCAGTGAAAACAAATTTCATGGTGTTTCTCAACAAGGTAACAAACCAAGTACACTCCAAAAGAAATGCTCGTAATTTGACTATGAGAATGTGATATGAGTTATTGATTCGTGATAATGAGAAGGAAATCAGCATTCATGTTTACTCACCCCCCATACTGTAGGTGGTTCCTTGAAGTTTTGACTCCATTGAAAATCCGCCACAGATGCAGTCAAGGCACCATAATCACTTGCAGCCTTCATGAGCAATTCTGAAAATTGTTTCTGCAATACCCAAGCCCAACAAGGCATAAGGATATGATCTATAAAGGTAAAATGAACTCTTTGCAACCAATAAATAGCTCCTGCAAAATTTATTACTGACTTGGTGAAATTTTTTGACAGTTAAGTGTAACTTTTGAGATACGTAGACATCTAACTTTGAAGCTACAACGTCAATATCCAAGGATTTCTTTACGTTTAGTGGCATGCTCATAGTCAAATTATGAACTCAAACTTTACCTTCCTCTTTATGAAGAATGGGAAACCATAGATACGTCATGAAGAACATAAAGACTGGGCGTTGGGCGGTGTGTAACATGAAGCACCACTAAAATATGAGGAACCTCTTCTTGAATGCTTCCTAACAAAAGGACAGAGCCATATTTTCTGACTAAAAGCGAACAACCTATCCCGCTGACTGTTACTTATAAAAAAAAACTATCCTGCTGACTGATCCACATTTTGAATTTCAATCTACACAGTAACCTAAACATATGGTTGACATCCATCTAGAAGAATCCTAGTAACTTGGGTTTTTTTTTTTTTTTTTCAATTCAAGTTTTCAGTTTTATGTCATTGGGACCATAATTTACAAACTCTAAAAATGGTGACCAACATGAAAAATCTATTAAAGTAAAAGAATTCATACCATCTCTCCAATAATTTACAGAAACGTGAAATGCAACAAGAAGAAGGTTAGCCAATCATGTATGGTGTGAGTAAGCTTTTCAGAATGACTAGAATTCAAGCAAAAATTTACAAATAACACGACAAAAGTAATCATACAGAGGGGATAAATGAGTTTCATCATTGACCAACCTGGAATTCTGCCTCCACTGGGATGCAATCTAATGAATATGGTTGTTGAAGACGAGCTATGATTCGGTCCTGCCAAGACAGATGCGAAAACTATGAGTTGAGTGCATCAGTGCATGGTCTATAATAACTTAGAGTCTCATTTTGTTGGCAAACAGGAATGAGGACGAGTGAAAGGAACCCGTCTTTGGACCAAATTCAAGAGAAAACCACTTCCATAGTTCAAAGATGCTAATTCTGCAATTCCCATGCAGAAGTATCTCATCTAAAAGGCAGGACTCAGAAGCCACTTGCAGAGCATAAGCTAAGGTACTCAACGAGCCCTGACTAGAAATACATTCTTGTTTCAAAATTTGAGGCAACGACAAAAAATTATTGACAGCATGTATTGGGTTAAGCCTGGTATAGGGGATAACAAGAAATGGAACAGAATGCTGTACGTGAAGTTATAGAATCCAAAACTGAGGTACGTAACACGACAAAATGCAGTTGCAGTGAAGGCAAATATTAGAAAGGATACATTACCTTATTTTGAATGACATCTTTCAATATCGTTGTAATTCTTGCAAGAGTCTCAATCTTCTTTTCCATTTCACTCACATGAGTCAAATGTGCTACATTCTTATCCTCCTACAAGTTGGCAAAAATGTAAATCAGATAACTTATTGCCAACCGGCCCAACCCCAATAAGTACAACTCATACATTAAGAACATAACAAAGAGTCAAAGACAGCTTACTGATATTTGCTCACCTGCCTTCTGTGACTATAAAAAAAACTCTTAAATAGAATAGAGAAAAGAGGGAAAGAGATGAAAAGCCAGACAATAGGGAACTGAATGAACATGATTCTCCGTTAAATAATGTCAATAAACACTGGTCTGAAAATAGTATGGTGAAGCCTATCCGAGGTTCATACCACACAGACCATACAGATGCAGCATAGGTTGTAATCCCTTCCAATAGATATTCACCATTCAAATTTCAAAGTTTATCCCAAAAAAAGTGTACAGAAATATTTGAGAGATTGGGAAACCAAAAAGATATTAGTTCACCAGGAAATCTTATCTAAGCAACGATACACATATACATCTGATTGATTGAATATTTGAATTTATATACATAGCTAAGTGCCTGTAATCACCAACTAAAAAAAATAGAAAAGAAATCTCCGACTATACGACTTCGAGACAAGATCAAAGTACAGTCCACTTCCTTTCAGTGGAGCATTTTCCTTGGAGTTTAATATATGGAGATGGAGAAACTGCTGTATGTTTAACATAGAAGGGTGTGTCATGGGTGTCCCTTGAGGACTACATTTCTATTGAATTCACAGATCATATAAATACACACACAGTAATTGAAAGTGAACAAATTCATAGCTCCAAACGCACACACGCACACAATGTATGTATAAGACACGAGAGAGTGACCACTTCACCTTGCGACCTTGAAGTTCCACTTGCAAATCTGCTATTTTTCGTTGAACAGTAGTAAGTTCTCTCAAAACCCTTATCAAATCGTCACCCTTTTCACCAGTAGTGGATAAGTTTTGAAACTCTTCCTACACCAAAGAAAAATTACCTCAGACAAGAGAAAAACAAGATTCCACATTATATACAGCAAAGACACAAACTATTAAAAGAACTAAGAACGTAAAGGTTGGTCTTTGCCATCTTGATAACTCGTTCACCTGGGAATATATATCCTAACCATAGTGTAATAAACTAAAGAAAAATACGGATGAAAGAAAAACAAAACACACGCTCACTTCAAAAAAAAACATGTCGAGATCTTGACAATCCATGATACACTATTTCAGACATCCAAAATATTTTTCTTGCATAATAAAGCTACATTATGCATATCAAAGTCTAATCAAAATCAATGATTCGAGACAAAAGAATAAACTTCATAGCAACTTGATCATTATCAAGAAGAGACAACTCAAATCAAATCTGATTAGACGTAATTAGAAGAGTTTATTGACATCTAGTATACCTTGCACCAGAAAATGAGGAACATAAGCAAAACTCTTTTTCATTTTTTTTTGTTAATGAGAGATTCATCGTAAAAGTATAACAAACAAGCGTCTAGGAAGGCATAACCTCCTTTTACAAGAGACTAGCCAAACAAAACTAAGAAAACAAATCTTAGGGGAAATGGTCCACCAGAAAATGAGGAACATAAGCAAAACTCTTTTGAACTACACCAGCAAGATCCATTCAAATTGAGATACTTCCATCAAATTTAGACTCCTAAGGCATACTTGTACTTTGAAGCGTAAGTTTTTATTCCAATCAGGGTGGGACAAGCACACTTCATCCAAAAAGAAGGGGAGAAATATAACTGCAGTACAGCAGAAGCATCATATTCACAAATTAAAGCCATCCAGCTCCTTAATTGTAACTTGTGAGTGTGTATGTGGATTGTGGTGTAACATCCTATTCACAATCAATGTATACTCCTGGCCTAAGCCGCTCACAGAATGTTTCTATTTTGGCTCCGAAGTAATTACCACTTGCCCCCTAGGCTGGTAGTAATTTTATATCATACACCAAAAAGGATAAAAACATGTCTTTAGCACTTTCAAATAGAAGTTTAAATTAATTAACACGGCTTTCCGTCGTTCTCACTCCTTAGGCAATTGAGGGTCAAAGCACATTAGTTGTTAAGGAGTCATGAACCCTTTGTAGACCACAATATAAGAGGTTGAAATCCAAAACATTCACTTCAAGCTCCTCCACCAGTGATCTTCAATGCGTACCTTCAGCACCCCAATAAATTTTATTAGAAGCAGAGGTGATTATTGGTTTAACCCCAAACGATGCTATCTAGTTGATGCTTAAGTAATGCTGTCTTGCATTGTTTCTGATAGTCCAAACTATAAACATAGTAAAATGATAATTTAATCACGTTATAATCGCGCTAACTGCAATCCTACGCATTGATAAGAAAGTCAAAATCAAAAGCCCCAGGGATCCTATAATAACAACATCAATTTTCATGAATGATAGTTTTGTGTTATGATCAAGCAACTTACACAGTTTAAACATTCATTTCTATGACAACACAAAGTCTCCATAAACCAGTTCGTATCTGTAAACCAACTTTCACCAAACATTGAATCAAATTTTTGTTCCTTTCCTTCAGTGGCTTAAAAAATAGAAAATTCCACAAATAGAACGCACCCTAGACAATCAAATCGTGGAGTCATAGTAAACCAAAAGCTTATCAACCACGCAAGTAAAAATGAACATCAGATATCAAAAGAACCCAAAGCTGCTGCGAAATGTGAAAAGGTAAAGGTAAAAAAGCATCATCTAACATGGAACAATTAAGATCAATCGCAAACCGCAAGCAACATAAACTATAATACAGAGAGAGAGAGAGAGAGAGAGAGAGAGAGAGAGGGGACCTGAGAAGGGGGAGGGGAAACGGAGTAGCCGAGATCGGCAGCGATGGAGAGGGCATCGGACATGCCTCCCAGGCGTCGGATAGGTTTCTTTCCGACCCAAGTCGTGTCGCTTGCTATCGACATTTGCGACCTAAATTACTAGATTTCTCTTAGGAGAGATTTTCCAAGTGAATAAGAAGAGGAATTGAGAAGCAGTGGTGGTTGGTTGTACACTTGGAGTGGTAGTAGTTTGGTGCTCTCTTCTTCCGGACGGCAGTCTGATGCCTTGTTTGGTTTGCTTCTGAAAATGAATTTTTTTTAAAATTTCCTCTATTTCCAACATTTCTCTCTATTTCTTTTTATTTATTATTCCTACTATTTTTCAAAACACAAACCAAACACAGCATGAATTTTTCAAATCTTCAGTCCCTCAAGTGATGAGCCTCTTTCTCTAGAACTGTAAACGAGCAGAGCCGAGCTTTATCGAGCTCGAGCTCGGTTTGTTTACAAGACGAGCTAAAAATTTGAGTTCGTGCTTTGCTCGAACTTTAACAAGCTGAGCTTACTCATTTACTAAGTGAGCCTCTTCAATCGAGCCAAGCTAACAAGCCGAGCTCCACTCGGCTCGTTTACCATACGAGTTGAAAACTTGAGCCAAGATAAGTGTTAATGAGCCGAGCTCGCAAGCTGCTCAGTACAAGAGAAAAAAACAACTCCTCTTTGGTTACAGATTTCACGATTTTATTTTGCAGAAAAGAGTAGAGAAATGAAAGCAACAATCAAAGAGAACTTATTGGAGATCGTGTGCCCGTAGAGAAAAGTTGGTTTTAGAGGCCCAAACGAAGACAGTGCATGCCTCTTGAATACCATATACAAGCTGAGGCCCAAGCCCGAATTGTCCGACGCTGTACGAGGCCCAATACCAACTTCTACAGCACCACACGCGGCCCACTTAATTGGAAACACAATCCGCCCACGTCACGTTTAGGTTTAGAAAACTAGGGTTTCGCTTCACTATATAAATACCCCCTCGCCTTCTTCTTCTCCACATACGAATCCATAGCAGATGTCGATTATAGGGTTAAATCACTGGTTCACTGCAGCCGAGAATTGCAGGCGTCAACGGTTACAAGTTCAAACACTATGTATTCCGATTAGTTTTTCCCTTTTTGTTTTCTTCTGAAATTGTCGTTCCCTATGAGGAAGCATTCCCATTCGATAGGAAGTGCCGTATGACACTTTACACCGGCGGTGCACCGCGTTCGGTCTCTTCCCTTCCACCGGTTGCGAACCCTCTGATTTACCCAAATCCTAGGGCTCGTCGGTCGGGATCAGGTTGCTCCGGTGCTCCGCCGTGTGCGTGATTTGAAACGGGTCTCTGAGGGTCCTCCGGTATAGACTCCTACACTTGTATGTATGTATAATAGTAGTGTATTTGTGTGTTTTTGCTTTGAATTGAAGGTCCGATGCCACGTCGACGGTAGCCGCAGAGCATTGACCGGCGATGCTATCTTTGGACCAAAATCAATTTCTTGTTTCGCATATTTGATAGGAACCTGTGGATCGATTCATATGCCGTTCGTCCACGGAGCCGGTTTTTGCGATTACATTTACTTCAGCATTACCACAGCTTTGTTCTGGTTTTGTCTTCCATTTTTCCTTTGTTTTTTTTTTTTCTGAATATAATTAGACCTTGGTTTTTTTTTCTATGATGAGAAAAAGCCTGTGATGATTCTTTTAAAAAAGTTGGAATTACCGACTGAATCACCTTGATGTGAGATCGACTATCTGAGGCTTCAATCTTTTCTTCCCTTGTATATGCAAACGAAACTGAACGACTGCAATTGTTTTGTCAACGTAAAGGTCAAGTTTTCAGTTCAATGGAATGGTTGGCCGTTTCACATTATCAGCCAACGCGAATGTTTTTTGTACTATTATTTTTTGTTTTTGTTTTTGTTTTTGTTTTTGTTTTTTACATCTGTCAAGATGAACATGGCTCGAGCAAGTTGCAGTGGGGACTAAAATCATTGTAAATTTTTGGTACATTGGAATATACTATCTGATTTGAATTGTTTTGAATTGTTGGAGGGGACATGGTCGTTTTTGATGTTCGTTTCATTGCAAAACATCTGTGGCCTAGACCCAGAAGGTTTAGGCGGGTTGGATGGTTTGGCTTTGACCAGAACCGAGAAGGAATTAGTTGAGTTGTGGGAAGCTGGTTCGGATCGGATTTGACATCCCTTTGAACAGAAATGAGAAGGAATTAGGGGAAGCTGGTTCGGATCGAATTTGACATCCCTTTGAACAGAAATGAGAAGGAATTAGTCAAGTTGTCGGAAGGTGGTATGAATACTCTTAAATGTTGGGGGAAAAAAAACTGTGGTCTAAATGAATAAATGGAAAAGAGCAGACAAGCTGACGTATCTGGTCATCAGTTGCAAATTTTAACTGGAATACTCCTATGGCATGAGGCAAATAATGTGGATACCATAGCCAAATTTGGGACATTGAGTGGTATAAACTTGTTCCAAATTTTGGGAATCTACTGTGAGCCTTGGAGGAAGAAAAACATTTGCTTACTAAGAATTCAGCTCCGAAGAATTTTGATGGGATTACCAGTGAGCAGAATCACGTACTAATCCAATTGTCAATGGTCAAGGCACCCTTCTCGGTTTGGCCCTCCTCTTTATACTCCCAAGTCCCTACTATTAAATATTAATAGAACAAACCAGAAAGGAGTAGCAGAAAACACATATTTGCGAAAATGACGTAAAAATACTCTGTACAATGTCACAAGGACCAAGCAGCCCACAAGACTCCGAAATAGCCACAAATGCCGGAAGACTGCCAAATGAAGAATCAGTAGTTAAAACATGCATTGAAGCTATACTCAACTAGCTCAATCTTCCAAATGATCAAAAAAAAAAAAAACTAGCTCAATCTTCCCTTGAAAAGAACAAAAAAAGAGAGAGAACAGCTCAATCTTGTTAACCTTTCCGTATCTTGTGTACCAGTCTCTGTAAACGAGTCTACAATTCAGTCACTTGTCCTTGGCTGCAGAGGTAGAATTCAAAGACATCTCAATCTCCTGTGTACCAGTCTCTGTAAACAAGTCTACACATCAGTCACTTGTCATTGGCTGCAGAGGTAGAATTCAAAGACATCTCAATCTCCTCGAGAGATCGTCCTTTAGTTTCGACAATGAAATAATAAGCAAATGCTGCTGCCAACAAGGAAACCGCACCAAAGCTTGCGTAAACGGGTGCAACTCCAAGTTTCTCCACAAGCTCAAGGAAGAATAGACCAACCAAGAAGTTACAAACCTGAGTCACATGACAAAGCAAGTACGGTTGGAATTACAGATATGGTCCAGCAAAAGCATAGTTGAAGATTAGAATACTCCACATCTAGCGAGAAAGTCTACCATGTTATAATCTACATGAAAAGCTAAATGTCAGGAAATAGAGATGGCCAAATTCTTAGAGCTTTGCCGATTGCATCTGGCGTTGCACGATTAGTAATTTTTTCTGAATACTTCCAAACATTTGTGAGTACATACCCAATGGACTGAGAAACTGAAACTCATGATCTTCCCTCGTGTCCTGCTGCTGCTAATCTCTGGAATAACGAGACCAGTTACTGGCCCAGCTCCAATAGCAAACATGAATATGTACCTGAGAGAGACACAGAAACAATAACGTAATAATTCACTTGAACGTATCCTCATCATTAGAAAGTAGAAATGGACATCAGGACTGTGCAACATTGCAGCCTTTTGGGAATTATAGAGGAACATCTGTCAGTTAAAAAAACACAATGCAACCCTGAATTTTCCTCTAAAGGTTATCTGAGAATGCTACAAGTTAAAGCCAACTGGTATGATAATGCGACAATATTAACATGTCAGAAGAAAGCATACAGGATTGTTCCCAGAATCGATAAGTTGTGACCAAGCTCTTCATCCAGTGGAGAGGTGATTGAATAAACTACAAGAAACATCGATATTGCCTGCAACGAGAACAGTTTGGCGTTCAGTAATATACAAAATGCAGAGTGTGTGTTATCTTACGAGAGTGAAATTTTCAAACCCCCTTTCGAGTGATGGTTAAATATTACTACTACTTACTGGCTATGAGTAACTCAACTTATCTTTTTACAAGAAATTAGAAATAGAAAGAAAGACAATATAAGAATCATTGCACTCTCACTGACCATCCCAAAGTAACTTCCAACTAGAAGCCTTTTTCTCCCTTGCTTATCCATCAAGTATAACGCACAAAGTGCACCTGGAAAGGAGCACACTCAAGAAAATGAGCAACTGTTTCTAACCATCATGTTTCTCAACATAGTAGGATGTGATATAGACATCCTTATAGTCCCCAAACCTGCAAAGTTGGTAAGTCCGATGTAGAGGCTTGCTAAAGCACCGCTTGTAATTCCAACATCTTGAAAAGTCAGTGATGAAAAATAAAGAACACCATTTATGCCTGCAAACTGCTGAAGTACAAAAAGGGCACCTCCAATGAACGCAACTGCAGATAGACAGGATTTTATGGATCAAACTGGCATAGTTCTACACTACAACAGCTCTCCAGACTCCAAAATATATCCCAGATATCTAAGCTAGAACTGGGTGGGGGGAAATGTCAATTTTTTTAGGGGTGTGATCGGTGACTAAAGTGCACTGTTCAGTTAAGGTAAGCATGAGAAAAACTGTTCATGAATGGTGCCTAGCAATGTTTCTTCGATCATGGTGGCTAGCAATGTTGACTACAGTGTTTAATCCATTAAAAAAGTTCAATGCCTTTCTAAACGGGACACTAAAACCACCTTAATACAACCTCTAGAGTGTGGCTTCTCTAAGAGTTCCAGCCATCTGCTCTCCAAATCGTCTCCATCACTTCTGATGACAGACTGGAATTCTTCAATTGCTTTGTCGACATGAGATGGTCCCCACAGGTCACGGATAACTTTTTGGGCGTCTTCTAGTCTCCCTGCCTATACAAACGGCACAGTAACAGATTAAGAAAAGCGCATGACAAAAAATCTACAGATAAATAATTGAAACAGAAACAGAGTCCTACTTTACATAGCCACCGTGGGCTGTCTACAGCAAACTGCATACCCAGGGTTAAAATAAATCCAGGGACACTTGCAAGGTAGAGTATCGTCCTCCACCTGCAAACAAGATACATGTAAATTCAGGTGGCAGATTGATAAAGAAATCCTATGGCTAGAAGGGCGGCGATAGATAACAAGACTGTATATTAGTGCCGATAGTGACCTGTGAATTTTTTTCAGATGTCTCATTCTTTGTTAACTATTCTTCTCTATTTCATAGAGCTGATGTCTGGAAAAAAAAAGCCCATAAAATGTTGCACGACGACAAGTGAATTGCAACATAATGAAGGAGATAGCAGTAGCTTCCCTTCTCTTTGTTCAAACAAGTGTCATACCACATCCTCAAGTTGATTCTGAATATATACCTTCCAAATCATTCCATTTTATTTTCGCATGTCCTGTCATGTTTCCCTATAAACTGAACTACCTCATTCTGTTCTACCTAGAGGACGAATAGATCAGCGCAACATAAATAATGCAGCACTATTAAATGGAGAAAGAAGAAGGAAGAAAGATACTAAATGAAAGGGAAACTCAGGGATCCGATCAATCTTTCAAGCATTCACGAGGAAACAAAAGAACAAGCTCACCAGTGGGGATCATTTTCTGAAGGGATTCCTAGAAAGAGTGATGCAATAATTCCAAGGCAAGTGCCAATTTGACAAATGGTCCCAAGAGAACCCCTATACTTTGTTGGAGCAACCTACAACATAGTCATTAGAATAGATGAGAAATATAAACTATTGAAATTGTTTAGTGAATATAGCATCAATCCAGTTTAAAGGAAACACGACTAGAAAACATACAACAGTCATTAGAAGAGATGAGGAAAACAAACTATTGAAATTGTTTTGCGAGTATAGCATCAGCCCAGTTTAAAGGAAACAAGAACCAGAAACATACTACAAGCTTCCACGCCAGAAACTATAACTGACACTGCACCCAATCTAGCTCGCATACTAAGTCTACCTCTTGAAAGTCAGCCTTGTAACACCATGGAATACTCTTCATGAGAATGGAATGTAAACTACATTCTAGTTATATGTTTGTCTCAAGGCCAAGTTATTAATATTGTGCAGAACACTAGGCACCCGCTTCAGCATTGTTGTAAGTGTATTAACAGTAAATGTGGTTCTTCCAAAGGAATTATAAGCAATGATAATTGGTAATCCTAGACATTTATTTGTGGAATTGTAGGTACACTAGGAGTTTCAAACATCCAACAATTAGTACATCAGGACCGTGAACCAAGTCTACCCAATTTGCCAATTTCACATCTTCTCCTTTACATACCGAGACAAGGTAAAGAAAGCTTACACTTACAACCAGTATGAATGACAATAGGCAATAATCTAACCCCCATTGGAATCGCAACTAATACTAAGCTACACAACTCCCAGACCATGTGATTATGAATGAAAACAGAGTTTTTTGAACAAACCATATTACTACTTCAGCCACTTCAGTAATAACAATTACCTCTGAAATATAAATAGGAACAAGAACAGTGTTCACACCAATACCAAGGCCAACAAGAAATCTTCCAAACAACATCTCATCCAAAGAGTGAGCTTGCGCACTGTTACAATTTAAAAAGGATCAAGATCGAACATGATATACATGTCTTACTAAAGATCAAACAAGACATGTGACTGAAATCCGAGTGTTGTATGCCAAAATGGATACATCATGGCAAACTTGGTATATCTTTAAGCATCTATATAGGTGCAAATGCTTGTAAATTTTATCAAACTTTAACCAACAAAATGCCTAAAAGACACTCATTAAAGGATTTGATGCACTGTAACAGGTAAAGAAAGATCAACAACATAGCTAAAAACAGGATGAAAGCATGAAATGGCAGATCTTGAAAAATCAGTTGTTATTAAAGGAGCCCAAAAATGTATATCAAGCTATCCAACACCCCCCCTCACATGCAACACTATCTTGCACTTCGAGATGCAAGCATCCTACATGCAAAGAAGCAGAAACCATATTGGAAACAAATGCAAATGGAGAGAGACTTAAACGTAAATCTTCTAGAAACGGAAAATCCAGTAGGTCACAAACCGCCCGAAAAGCTAAAAATGTTGGGACATGGGCCGATAATGATCAAGCTATCAAACATGAAAGGTAGACCATGTGAAACTACAAAATGGAAAGCAATATTTCTGAGACTACCACAGATCCAATGCTAACAGCAAAAACATGGGGTTGATTTGATTTTTACTTAACTGTATTGCTTATTCAACCCACGGTAAATATAACATATTCCATTAGTTGACTATCATGTTTCCATTTTCAACAATTATCCAAAGCCATGATGAGAAGCTAGAAGTTTGAGCTGCATTGTTTTCCGAAACTTCTCAACACTGGCAATTACATTTGGAGTATACATCCCCTAACAATCCTTTCATGTAAATGTCAAGGACGTCCCTTTGAGTGGTAATCTAATGAATGTCACAGCACCAAAGTTCACATTTTTGAAGAACCAAATCATACTTTCTTCATGTGTCAATGAGAAATTATATTACCTCACTATTGCACCAAGAATAAGTGGTATTGTGTCAACCTGAAAGGTGCGTCGACAACCAAATTTATCGACCAATGAACCACAGCTAAGGCTCCCAATAAAAGCACCGGCTATAAATATACTCACGACAAGTCCCTCAATAAATGAGTTCCCTTCAAAACCAAGCTCTTGTGCAATAGATACAATAGGACCATTCATTACCCTGTCATACACCCAACAGTTAAGACACAATCAAAGAATAAATTAACTCATTAAATTACATAAGACTATAAAATTCAAGTACTTCATTTGCATCTCTTGAACTGAACAACACAAAGTGATTTAAATAAGAAAGAGAAATAGATGTGTCCAAACATTCACATTACAGATCATGTAGATTTATAAACTTGTCCATGCTCTAGACATGTTATTTTATCTTATACCATGTGGGTTTGTGTGCACGTGTGTCTAAATTGTAATTACTTATTGGCCATGTTTGAGTGGCTAGGCTAACAGTGAGGGACATAAAATCCCATACGATGAATAAAAACATAGTGAGGGGACTACCAATTCCAAATGAGAGCTATTCAGGATGTATGTTTTGTATGGTTGGTTGTCCAATTGAGATACAATACCTACCAATCGTTGGATTCAAATGCTAGAAATGACCCCCACTGTGATTTGGAATCAATCTCATTTCTTGAAAGCTATCAGTAGCAGACTGCAACAGCCTCATCAATAAGATCTTAGAAATGATAAGAAGTTGAGCCACCAAGTCATCCTTTGCTGGTGGATTTCAGGTCATAAAGTCAATTCTACTTAGTATGCTAGTCAAGTGGACTACGCATTTTTCATTCTACATAAGTGTGTTTGTTTACAAATTAAAAAGCTACTCAGGAACCTTGTGTGGACTGGTACTCAAACATATCTACACTCCAATAAAGTAGCACGGAACACTGTTTGTTTGCCAAAAAGAGGGTGGGATTGGCTAAGGGGAATCAAAGAATGGGATAATGCATCCTATCTCAGACACATCTAGCTTTTATGTTCCAGACACCAATTACTTTAGGTTCGATGGTGCTACAAGTACTTCATGAAGAATGGCTGTTTTCGAACTCTAAAAACTACTTTAGGTTGTTCATGGACTTGGAGAAAGCTTCACAATCTCAGATCGCTTGCTAGACCTTTCGTAAAAGATATCATTGGAGATGGCCAAAGAACTTTCCCGTGCCATGATAATTGCACACCCACCCCTCCGAGTACTTATTTCAGTCTTAGAGTCACGGCGTCTTCAGGATTCCTACAAATGACAAAAGATTCCACCGTTGTTTGCAATGATCAATGGATGTTGGCATGTCGCCATTTCCTTCTTCACTCCTTCCAAATTTCCTACCCCACTATCCCAGGTCAGATCAGGTCCAACGGTCTATCTATTCCTCCCTTACTCTCAAAGTTGCCCAGCAAAAACAAAATCTTATTTGGAAACGAACGGCCATTCCAAGACTGTTTCATTCTTTGGATGGCTATAAGTGTTCAGAACCAAAAACAAGATTCTAAGCTGGGTTATTCAGACTTCTCCACTTTGCCTCTCTGCAAAGTTTTTGAGGATCTTCAACACCAATTCTTCTTGCCAGTTCTCTAGATGCATCTGGCAGCAGGTTTGCTATCTCTATGGCATTTCTAAAGCTCATCAGTCATGGGATTATGAGCTTAACTGGCTCATAGGGAAGTTCAGTGTTAATTCTTTCTGCAACATAATTAGGAAGACTGCTTGGGTAGCTTGGTTATGAGAATGAAGAAATTGCAGAGTTTTCCAAGGCAGTAAGAGATCTCCATGCCCTTCAAAACAACTAAGTTCTATGTAAGAGTTAAGAATTCTCAATTTGTTAAACATTCTTCCCTCAACCTTGCTCCTTGCAAATCTTGGCAAATGACTCCTAGAAACTCAGCCTCTTGTATCTGAAACTACGACTGTTTGCAGGTTTCTTTGTAATTGAGATTTGGATTAGCAAGAATATGTAAAATGGACCCCAGATAGAGATAGAGATAGTCCGATATACCTATCAATCCCAGGGACCAATCCTACCATCTAATAGTGGGTCCAATTAAAGCTAGAGCAAAGCTCCATATGGACTGACCTACTTGGATGGATGAAGGATAGACTGAAGAGATATATAGTCTGACAGAGAAGGATAAATGATAAGATAAGGGAGATCAAATTACCCAATGTGATAACCAAACAAGAAATTGGACGATGAAGCAATTAACACATGAGGGAACGCAGGCAACCATCCCAAGTCATTCCTTGTATGGCCCTTCTCTTGTAATGATGTTAATTCACCATCTGCAATATAACCCACCATTATGTTGGTGAGTACTAACAGAACTAACACTACAGCGGAGAACACAAGGGGGTGCCAGCATGCCCTGGCCTCTGAACAACCCCACATATTCTCATGTATTGGAGTAGTTTTTCTGGTTTATTTAGAAAAATTCTATGAGATTGGACCCTTTGAGTCCCTTGTCTGAAAAAGAAATCTTAAAATTCCAGGGGAAAATTTTCCTAAAATTTCATGTTACCAATCATTTTTAGGTCACGCGTATAAAATGAAATGGTGGCTACGCATACACACAATCTCGTCTCGTCTCTTCCTAAGACCGCGCAAGTAGCCATATAGACTTAGTCTAACTAATATATCTTTCCGTTATCAATATGAAAAAGACATGTGGCTCGGGATTCTGGTAGACACAAATTCTGCGTACTACACTGCTAACACAACATTACTGCTTTAGTTTATTTGATTACATTGATATCTCCAATAACATATTGATTGAAGTGGTTATAGGGCGCCATATCTCTTCTTGTTGGAGGGAGTGGTGGCGTAAGCAATTAGGCAGGCATATCTGCAACTTGCATATATACCAACTAGCTAGCTTGAAGCATTGACAAGAGAGAGGAGGAGAATCCCCCTTCACAAATGCCTTATCCCTATAATCTCTCTCTCTCTCTCTCTCTCTCTCTCTCTCTCTCTCATCATGGAGTTCCAAAACAGAAAGGGGGTGGGGAGGATTCCTCCTTTCCAACTGGCGTCACCCCATAGCTTCAACTTTATTCTCCTTTTGTCCGGTTTACCTCATCTTCCAACAACTTTTAAGAAACCCTCCAACTTTCTAGAATTGGAACTTAGCAAAATTTGAACAAAAATTCTTCACCTTTTTTTCTATTCCTTTTTTATTTTCCATTTTTTGTATATCTAAATCCTTAGTACTCCAATATACCGTCAAATTTAGATATGATTAACTGATGTAGAATACCATGCTGTGCTTGACGATGGAACTCATGGGGATCA
This sequence comes from Rhododendron kiyosumense, assembly GCA_019656275.1. NCBI lineage: Eukaryota > Viridiplantae > Streptophyta > Magnoliopsida > Ericales > Ericaceae > Rhododendron > Rhododendron kiyosumense. The sequence goes on along the minus strand of BPLS01031916.1, from coordinate 50,698 downwards.
AACGGGAGCATAGTAGCAAGCAAGGAATTTAGTTAATTATCACCCAAACTTGCGGATTGCGGAACAATATACACGCTAAAAACAAATTTTGGACCGTTGAATGTTTGTCGGTTCTATGGCTTTAGAATCATTTATGATTGATCGAGACATATATAAAATGCTACAGTCATTAAGCTTTAGAATCATTTATGATTTATCTAGAGAGTAAAACTCAACCATCGCGCCATAATCATGTCACATCAATCTCTGCATTCACAATGATCCCACTTGTTACTCAACTATTGTCAGGATATTTTCTTCCTCGCAAATTTACAATCATGCCATTAATCAAGCTTTTACTCAACCTTTTTCTCCAGATTTGAGTTTGTTCATTGGAGTTCTTTCGTACCAAATGAAGCTTTTACTCAAATTTGAGTTAAAGGGCTGGACATGCTTTGAGTGTATAAGTATAGGGGAAGAAGTAAGACCTTGTTGGTTGGGAGTATTCAATTCTGGGAGCTGCTTCTGTTTCTTGGCTGCCGGAGCTCTGAACTTCCTCTCCAGCGGAGGTCGACGGCGCAAACGGAACGGCGGATGTTTGTTAGGTAGGAAACAGAGGGAAGGTTTTGGGGTTGATGAGTGGGGTATGAGGGTCATCGGCACCGGACATAAGGGGTGAATGATTCCGGCAGCTGCCCACATGGATCGGTTTCAAAGCAAAGGTGGGTCGTTATCGGATTTCGGACTACACTGAAGCAGCCAGCACTGTTATAGAATATGGAGAGAGAGAGAGAGAGAGACAGCGCAAATCCCACGCGCTTGTTTCGAATGTGGTATAAAAATTGGCTCTTTCAGTTTCAGCATTAATCCCTCCGTTCCAGTTTTTTTTTTCATTTTTTCCCCTCTCTTTTGTTGCATTTATCTTTTAATATGAAAATTTAAAAAGATGTAATATGGAAGTACATCTTATTCGATAGATTTTAATTTATTCTAGTATTATAAAAAGTTGTCAAAATTATGAAAAATATTATAAATTGAAAAATAAACACAATAGACAGGGCCGACCCAAGGCATTTGGATGCTCTAAACAAAGTGGTGAAATAGTGCACTATATAAAATTTCTAATTTAAAAACAATAAACAAAAATACTTTTCTATATATAATTTTCATTCATACTATTTAACATGGTAAATATTTCGGTCTTAATGACTTATGAGGAAATTTTTTTTGGTAAAAAGACACTACAAAAAAGTACCATACCAGGATTTAAACCTAAGCATTTTATGTGAAAGAACAAACACTTTACCATTAAACCACCAAAGGAGTTTGTATTATAGTTACACACAGAAATTATATATATACTTATCTAGGAAGGAGTGTCCCATATTTGACCCAAAATATTGAGGCCCAAGGCGGTGGCCTCTTGAGCTTTCCTATTAGGCTGGCCTTGACAATAGATGCAAATGGAAAAAAAAAGGACAGAAGGAAATTTACGCTTTATTTTTTAATAATTGCATTCTAATATTTTGTCTCTCATCAATTTTTGGGTACAAACACATTTACAGGTACCGTGCTATACAGCACCGTGCTGCACAGCTCTGAACTCTTGAATTGTGCATCTGATAGTTCGGATTTTATCTTGGCAATCAACGATTAAGATGAGATCCGAGCCGTCGGATGCACAATCCAACGGCTTAGAGGTGTGTAGTACGGTGTTGCATAGCACCATCCCTCAATTCGACGGTTCAAAAATGCGTAGTACGGTACTGTGCACCTTATTGCGTAGCGCCAACCCGAAGCGGACAAAATTATTTGAGAAACTCGAAACTACTACTTCACTATCCGCTACATGGATAAGAGGAGGGCCCACTAAATAACTCCACAGTGACTGTTTTGTACTTTAAAATTTGGACCACCGTTCTGGTCCAGGTTTCCGTTCCTTCCGGTTGGGCTTAAACCCACGCAATTGAGATGGGCCTGCATAAGTTTGGGCCAAGCCTCTATCAAAATTCATTACTATGAGTATAATACTACCACCTTTCAGTGTTGATATCATGTGGCTATGTAACGACTTATTCATGGCCTAACCATGAATCCTTATTTTATACTCTATATTCGTCCCTAAATAAATATTTGGGACACAATTTTAGGTCTTTAAAAAGATGTATTTTTTTCGTTAGAAAATTCAAAAAAAATTTCACGAATCAATAGATACTAATAAGTCATTTCCGGTTGTGAAAAAAGATTGAATTTTTTAATAGAAAAAATATGTGTTTTAAAGGACTACGTTTGTGGGTTAGACATTTGTTTAGGAACGGATGGAGTAACATCCAATCAAAGCATACTGAATAGTGGTACGAAACTCCTAATTTTCTGTGAACCATACCTTTTTCCATTTTACAAAGATGAAAGACGGGACTTTGCAACCAAATTAAAGATCAAAGATTTGAAGCAAGAATAGCTTGAACCTGGATCTGCAGCTAATGGATTTTATTTAATGCAGTTTAGTGTAGGCGAGAACTGGTGGTTACATTTCAGAAGAGAGGAAAATATTGGTGAGATGTGTTGTGGGACCTTTAAAGGCGCAAATACTTGATGTGTTGATAATACTGTATGTTATTGAAACACGAACCCTCAAGTAAAATTCTCAATAGCTATGCTACGGGCACAGATATCATATGTTTATACACTTGGATACACAAACGTATAAACTGTTTGATGCACATGGGACCTATGCACCTCAAACAGTATCAGATGCACCGGATCTATGCAAGAACATCCGTATGCGTAACATTTTTTAACTCCCAAAGAGTTCATTCATGCCAAAGGTCGAAATTATACAAAATGGCCGGCTAGAGAGTTCCTTCTCACCAGACACCAAAGGCCTCCATGTCCTAAAGCCCAATAAGAAGTATATAGTACTATAATGTTTTACCCTTGCACTACCCATTTGGGCGGCAACGCGCGATACACCAATAGTCCAATATCATTCACAGTCATTTTTTTTTTTATCATGACCCCGACACACACGCGCGCGTGTGAAAACTGTGGGTTGCCAAGTGAAGGCGCTCCAGGAGTAGCCCAATAATTTTCTCACCCTCAGGCAGCCGCAATTCACAGTCAAAAACACACATCAGTTGTGAACCCAAATTAAAAGTCCGGGAGAAGTAAGAAGAAAATATCAAGTCGTTTTCACTTATAAAAACACAAACACATGACGTACCCTTAATACGGGGAAGTGACGGGTACCAAATTCATGTCCCAGATGTCCTATGCCATAATGTTGTACTAGTATTTTTTTCACCAAAAAGAAAAGGCACATTGGCATGGGCCTAGTAATTACTCATGTCCATCCTTGCGGCCCCAGCCCAGTTTGTAGGATAAGTTGCATTCTTGTAAACCTTTTCTTCTTCTTTTTTCTGTTTTGTGTGTTTTATTCATCTTTTTGAATTTTTGTTAGATTCGAATCAAATTTTTTTGGGAAAATGACGGTCAAGAACGTGTTTTGATAATTAATATCCGCTAATGACATTTTGTTCATTAACAACTATTCTTAGTATGTCATTAAAAGATATTAATTATCAAAACATGTCATTGGCCGTCATTTTCCCAATTTTTTGGGATTGATTATCCATCTTGACGAGAAGAGTCTAAAAAGTAAAAAACTATGACAAAAAGCAAAAAAAAAATAAAAAATTCACTAAAAAAGAAAAAAATTATCAACCATCTGTCTTTTTGGTCTAAAGTGTCGTCTTATATAAACTTTTTTTAATACCGATTCACGTTTTCATACTTTTGCGATTCCTCTCATCGAGACGATTGATTAATCCAAAAAATTACAACGAAAAGTTCAACAAATGGTTGTGAAAAGTAAAAAAAATTACCGAAAATTTTTTTTAGACAAAGACGTTTAGGAGAACGTAGGCTTACATATGGATGAATAATAATGAAGCTAGATTTCTCTGTCCTCTTGAATATCTTTTCCCACATAAATGTAGACGACATACCCACCATCAAATAATTATAGATTTGGTATACCAGCAAGTATTCAATTCTCGTCCTCAAATTTAAACACCAACATCTCTTTATTACAACGGAGATACTAGCTAGCTAGCTAGCTAGTACTTTGCTATCTTTCAAGGATATTCCTTTTTCTGAATTCCTTGTTGTCAGGGGTGTTTCATGTCTTTAAAAAAAGAACTTTTAAAAAAGAAAGATTATTTCAAACTTAAAAATTAGGTGTTTACGTAAATAATTTTTCTACCGATATGAATCTTATTTGATAGATCTCATTGAAATTTTTTAAACAGTACAAAAAAATTAAAAAATTATTTTTCATTTTCATTATATTTGTGCTTTTTTTTTTTTTGAAAAAAAAGGTTTAAAAAGAAAACGGAACGACACCTTAATTTGCTAATATTATATTTAGTAGGCGGCTCCTCGGGGCGGGACTGCACAGGGTGCAGTCTCGCCATTTTGTATATATTCACATTGACGATCGAATGCGTTCATACCAATGATCTTGGTAAGTAGAACGACCTCTGAGAAATCAAGTTGATCGGATGCCATTCAATACCTGATCAAAGTAAATTTATTTTGCAAAAAAATAAGTTGCCCACGCTGGATTACATCTTGAAGAACCAATTTTTTTTAAAGACAAATATGTTTCCGTCTGGTACTGAGCGATATCTGATCAACTTGATAATTTACATGGTCATTCTACTCCACGAGATCTATAATATGAACGCGTTCGAGAATACAAAATGGTATCCACAGTCCCACCTAGCTCTAACTGCCGAGAAGCCCTCTTCTATTAATTAAACTGTCTTAAGAAATCAAAAGAGCCTTTTAGAGTTTGGCTTGGGCATATATAATAGCTTAGATAAGTACCCCCAAACCAACAGGACTAGGAAAATAAGGTTTGTTTTTTCCTCCAACAACGTAGGAAGTAGGAAGTTCGCTTGCTGTCTTGCACTAGAATACTGTTTCAAATTAAGGTAGTTAGGTACTTAAAATCAACATAAACGTAGGTATTGTTTTGTTTAATAGCATAGATGACAGTGTTAATTGTCCTTTAGTCTGCCAATTGGAAGGTTCTAAAAGCACCTAAGAGGATAAAACTATAATTCTTTATTATAGTCTGCCAGTTTTTTTTTTTATATATTCACCTATAAAACTAATGTTGCATGCATTTAGAATTAATTTAGATTTTGCAATAAAAATATGGTGAAAGATAATGAGAAAGACCGAAACGAATGGAGACTGAGATATGACTCTTAGTCCATCTAGTTGTACGTACCTCTTGTCCTGCAAGAAGCAAGTCTAGGGTTCGAGTACATCTATGGAAAGACATCGAATCTTCTTTTATTGTTAACACCATAATTTTTAACCCCCACCGTATATAAAATATTGGCAAAATGAAAAGGGCATTGGAATAATCTGAAGTTTACTAGTTTTTTTGTTGGTTGGGTAAAAAATGAGAAGAAAGAAAAAAGTACAGTACTATTTGTCAAACATTGATGATTATTTTGTCGTTTGATTACTAATAAAATGAACACATTAAAAATATTTCTCTCTCTCCTACAGAAATAGACAATGCAAACTCAAATGCATACTTGGCTCCCTGTGGACAATCAATTTACAACTAATGCTCGGACACTTGAGCTATATATATATATATATATATATATATATATATATATAAAGTATGGTAAAATTAAAATACCACAAGCTATCTTAATTATATGGATTCTCCAAAATATATAAAGTACTCGTGTTAGAGAATCGAAAACCGAGTAAGGACATGTGATCTGCGTCAGACATATATGTTTCATCGAACAATATTTTTGTAAGCATATTTTTTTAACTCAAATTTCTCTGGAGCTTAAGCATAAAATTCCTATACATAATATGTATGAAAATGTCTAAGACAATTAGTAAACATTATTAAAGCAACAAAATAAAATCTATATTGTAAAAGGGAATTGATTTCTACACTCCCTTTTTTAATAACCACACTCTCTTTTTTGGATTTTGGCATTGAAAGTATATGTATTTTTTTTGCTAAAAGACCAAAAAGAGAGTGTAGAAATCAATTCTCATCGTAAAAATTATATATATATATATATATGTATATTTATCCGTAAAATAAAAAGTTGATGAATTCGATACTTAGACATGTACTCGCACTGAACATTCATATCCTGATTCTTGGAACATAGGGCGCCACAATATTTTGACAATTTGAGAATGTAATTTTTTATTTTTATTTTTTGAAGACTAACATATCAAGGTTGACATCTTCCCTCTCGAATCAAAGTTCAAAATATTTAAGCGCACATATATATTCAGAATACTAAGTTCACATTATTAATTAATGTCTTAAAATATATTTAAAACTCTTGAGAGTTTGTACGATGTATTGATCTGCTCATGCAGGCATATCGCCAAATCTCTTGGAAAGAAACTGTGAAGTCTAAACTATATTAATTGGGCCCCATATATATATTAGTTGAACTTAGTCTCACTTACAAATTCAAGCCTAAGTGAGACATCTAGCTAATAATTAGGGTGATTTTACGCTTTATTTTTTGTTTTCGAATAGACGCCAAAATACTACTTATTTTTGCTAAAAATACCATTTAGACAACAAAGTTAAGGAGAATGAGCCATCTTGAATAGTAGATATTTTTGGGCTAAAATACCAAAAATACCGAACAAATAGTAGTATTGTTTAAGAATTATGAGTAAAAACTTTAGTTGATAAGAATTTTAGTGTAAACGGTATTCTCGGTAGTTTAGATTAGGGGTGGGCACGGGTCGGGCGGGTCGGGTATGGCCCGCCACCCGACCCCGACCCGACCATGTTGGGCAGGAGAAAAACCAACCCGAACCCGAACCGAACGATGGTGTACACCCGCCCGTGTGCCCGATTTTTTTGGTCGGGTCGGGTCGGGTCGGGTCCGACCAAACCGAAGTAAAGCTACATGAATCGTGCTTGTTTTGGTCGGGTTGGTCGGGTCGGGTCGGGTTTGGTCGGGTTGGGAAAAACAGCACCCGAGCCCCGAACCGAAAACTGATTTTTTCGAAAAAATGGACCCGAACCCGACCCGACCACATGTTCGGGCCCGCCCGAAACCCTTCGGGTCGGGGCGGGTCCGTCGGGCCTCGGGTATTTTGCACACCCCTAGTTTAGATGGGGAACTATAAGTCCATTGTCTACTAGCGAGAGCCCCATTTAAAGTCAAAACAAATGATTCTTATGAGCTGGTTTCAAAAGAGTTGATAGCGCCTAAAAGATTTTGAGCCTAAGACCTTAGTAGAAGACTCTTTTTTTTTTTTTTTTTGGACAAGTGGAAAATCTTAGTAGAAGACTCTGAGTCTCAAGTCTTGACCATCAAACCGACCACTTGGCATTACCCATCAATCAAATCCTCAGTTCTGAAAATCCGGTGTACACATGTTCCGGTGTACGGGAATAGAGGTACTAAAGCCTTCGAACGATTCAGGATCTTAGATTTTCTCTCAGCGTACGGTCTCTAATAATTTTTTTTTCAATTATTACTTTCATTTATCTCTCTATCTCTCTCTACTCATTATCTAAAATTCTAAAATCAAGTTTTCAAAACGAACACAATCATTCTATTACCACACTCATTCACACACCCACACTCACAACAAGGGTGGGGCCTGCACACACTACACACCCAGTGTGTGTGGGTCCCACCATTGTTGTGAGTGTAGATATGTGAATGAGTGTTTAAATGGGTGTGGTGTTAGAATTTTTCAAACGAACAAGCCCCTGTGTTTGCTTTATGCTTTGTTCTCATTACTTTTTAAAAAGAATTTTAAAAAAATTCTCTCTCTATTTCTCTCCATTTATTACCCTTATTATTTTTCAAAAAAAAAAATTTTAAATCAAACTAAACACAACATTAAAAATTTGCCAGTTTTCTCCAGAGATGTCAAATCTCCAGAGGATTTGCCCATGAATTTATGGTGGAGTTGAAGATCTGTTTGTGGTCCTTGTACTACGGTAGTAATTTACGCAAGAATTTACCCGATTGTCGGCCGGGGGAACAAAGAGGGGTCCACCGCAAGTCGGTGCCTCAGATTTTCGCCGGCCCTCCCCCTTTGGAGGGCCACTCACCCGTCACCACCACAAATAGAGGAGCAGCTCTCCGTTTTACATGCTGCTCCTCGGGCACCACCGACATACATTTCATGAGTTTGTAGCTACTAGCAGCTAGCTAGCTAGGGTTATATGAATCAGAAAGTCAAAGGAACAAAATATCCGGACACAATTATATACTAAAAGTTCGAGAATTTCACTGTTACTTGCTACATCAGTGGTAGCCAGGGGTTTTAAAAAAACATACTTAGATGGACTCGGTGTGAGATCTGGACCAATCATTAAACATATAAATTGGAAACATAATTGTGTTTGAAGCCGTTGGATGTATATGGCTCTGCGTATATCGAGCAACGATTTAAAATACAGTTGTGTTTTAAATTGTGCTTTAGAATTGTGTTACTAGTGTTAATGTTCTCATTAATTAATTAATAATAATGCATGTACTAACGTATATCTTTCGGTATAAGATTTGATCAGTATTTGTGAGATTTGTTAATAAGATCAAGAAACGAGAGCAGGTAATTAGTGATTGATTAGTTCCCTTTGACCGGGACAACTTTTTTCCACCCCTTAAATTAGTGGAATGATGTTAAGAAGTAACCTAGCTAGATCAGTCATCAGTCGAGGTAATTAAGTTCCTGATTTTTCTCTCTGACTCCAAACTTCCTTCCCTACAAGCCAAGGGTAACGAATCTAACAATCATTAATTTGAGCTTAATTCAAGCGGTTTGCGCGGGAAGGCTTGTCTTGCCGGAAGACTTGGGTTCGAAATCCAGGAAAGACAGCAAGAAAGTGTGATTATTTTTTTCCAATGAAAACGCCTTTTGCGACGAAAAAGTCTGTCTCCAATGGGTCACTTTCAGTGGGGAAAATTTTCGTCGGCAAAAGTTACTACTTCGTCTCCGACGGATCACCTTTGGCGAGGAAAATTTCCGTTGCCAAAAGTTACTATAGATGACGAAACAAGATTTTCGTCATTATGTGACTTTCAAAGACAACGTAAAAGTTTTAAAACTAATTTTTGTCACCTATACTATTGGCAACAAAAAAACATGCATTTTGTGATGATTTCAATTCGTTTCGAAAGACCTAATTTCCTTGTAGATCATGTGCATTTGTGTATAAAAAGTATTTACCATAAAGTTGCCCCAATTTTAACATAAGCTTCCATTGTTGAACGGTGGAATGGACATATCAAAATTAAGTCGAAATGTGTATAAAATGAGGTGGACACCGTGAGCCCCCCTAACTCCACTGCAAGTAAAATTGAAAGTTGAGATTCAAAATACTCAGTAAAAGGTAGTAGTATACAAATGGGATGCCTCAAAAAATGAATCGTACGGACGCCAAAATGACGTGTCTCTACTTTTTAGGTGCATGATTTTGGTCACTTTTTGAAAATTAGATTATCATATGGTTTAGCGGCGAAACTTTTTAGTAGCACGAGGTATGAGAAAATTATGATGTCCGAAAATGAGAGCAGAAAAGATTAGTAGTATGATCTCGAATTGATTGATCGCCGCTATCCCGAGGCTGTTATTTCCCCATCAAATGAGGTGGGGCCTATTATGATTTAGCCAATATAACTTTGATGTGGAAATCCACTAATTTATAGCATTCCATATCGGAGTATTTGGGCACGTTACCGCTGTATTACTGGATTAGAGCATCCCCATGGTAATAATTAAAACTAATAATTAAAAGGTGTCACGTCAATATTTAATTATCTATTTAGTCCGTAATCAAACGTAACAACTTATACCTTCATATTGATTATTTTTGCATCCCTAACCAAAAAACTCCCTACAATATACAATGCACATTTGTCCAATCGCAAACGAGTTTCAATCACGCACGTCTCGATAAAACAATACACAGTGCACAAAAAGTAAAAGCAATTTCAAGATCAAAAGGAACTTTCAAGATCAATACACAATATCTTAGACTCCGTTTCGGTTTTTTAGAAAAAGAACTTTTAGAAAGGGAAGGCAATTTTAAGATAAAAATTATGTATTTATACAAATAATTTTTCAACCAATATAGATCTTATTTGATAAATTTCATTGAGATCTTTTAAATGGTGCAAAAAAATTGAAAAATTATTTTTCATTTTCATTATATTTGAGCTTGAAATTATTATTTTTTTTGAAAAGAAATGTTTAAAAAGTAAACGGAACGGCACCGATGTATGTGAGTAAAATATTGACGTACCTAAAAATCTATATCAATAGGGGCTTTAATCTATTTAGCTTAGTGAAAATGTCCCCGATCCCGTTGTGAGTTTGGACATGGCATGCCTAATGTTTTCAAAACAAATTAATAAATCGCAAACTCAAAAGTAACAAACCTTGGAAAATTTGAATTTAAATCCTCTTTTATCTTTTCCCCGATGAATTCTCGATCGTTGGATCTGTGAAAATTTTATATCCAATCTAAAAGTTTAAGTTGTTAGAAAGATAGACAATTTTATTATTCATATTCTCAACACGCTCTTCATGTGTAACTTGACTTTTTACCATAAGCGGGCTAAACACGAGCAAGTATTTGATGTTCAGGTAAAGTAATATACTTGCTCGTGTTTAGCTCTAAAGTAAACACGAGCAAGATCTTGATGTAGTTCGATCACAAGATCTATTATCAGCTCTAATATTGTATGAAAACTTTATATGATCCAACCTTAAAGTTTAAGAAGTTAAAGAGAGAGAGAGACAACTATATTACTTTGTATCTCCGAACACTCCCTTCAGGTACCCTGGTAGCACATGAAGGTATAGATTGATAAGGTGAGGGAATTGACTAGGCGAAGACTCAACCACATCGTAAAACCACCCAAGACTTCTGATACCATGTTAAAATATTGTTAACAATCAATTCATCTAAAAGTTAATCTATTAGGCAGAGAGGTATCACCATTATATTAAGAGATCACTCACTTTATACCCAAGCAATATGAGATTGTATTTTCTTAACATTCCTCCTCACATGTAGCTTGTTCTTTAGGTCTGTCATGTATAATCTCTTTTCATGTCTTTGTATATACAACTTTTTTGTTGGATCTGTCACTGTAGAGTGCAAATTGTGATTTTTTTTTTTAAATGCGGAATGGAATGGACCCCGCTTTAATATCATGTAAAAAATTTCAAATACTTTGTTAGAAAAGTGAGTTTATCACAAACTTAAGCTCCGTTCCAGAAACTTTCTTAAAAAATAAGCAATTTATTTCACATTTTCAAACTCAAAAATATTGTGAATAAAAAATAATTTTTAAAATTTTTTTTGCACCGTATAAAAGATCTTGATGAGATCTATCAAACAAGAACCATAGTGGTAGAAAAATTATTTGCGTAAACATATTATTATTGAGCTTAAAATTGTTTTCTTAAAAAATAAGGTCTTATTTAAGGTTCTGAAACGGGGCCTTAATTACTTTCATTGACACGTTGACAGACCCAACAAATATACGGGATCAAATGAGAGAATTGCCATCTTTTAAACATGTGCTAGGAGCACATTAGGTGTGGCACACATCAGCCACACTCCTTCATACAGGTGGGGTTCGTTTCAGTGGGCCCACCTTTATGTGAGAGGTGTGTAGTTGAAGTGTGTCACACCAATGTGCCTCTAGCATTTTTGATTAAACATATCACGTGCAGTCATGTAACGTGTGAGAAAGAACTATCAGTGAGAAATTTATTGTGCTAATTGCGTTAATTAATCCGACCAACGTTAACGTATACTTATATCTACTCCCAGTGGAAGTTTTCATATACCATCGACAAGTTTACGATTCCTTGCACAACTGGTTAATTAACGATACCATATCTGCGTTAATTAGTCCTTACGTATAATTACTACTACAATTGTCGCTGTAAGCTAATTAAATTATCTCTAAGTACTCTCAGCTTTTCTGTCTTATACAGTACTTACCACGTGAGATCCAAGGTATAAGCCATAGTCAGCGGCGGTAATTATAAAAGACATAAAGCCCCCTTTGATAACCCGACTAGCCACGACGGGATTGGTAATGAGGTGAGATTGGTAAATTGGATGTTTGTTTTGCATCGGATTAAAAGATGGGATTGGATTAGGCCCCGTTCCGCTTTCTCCTATAACCTTCTTTTTTAAAAAGAATGTAATTTCAAATTCAAATATAACGAAAATGAAAAATAATTTTTAAATTTTTTTTGCACCGTTTAAAAGATCTCAATGAGATTTATAAAACAGGATCTATATGGATAAAAAAATTATTTACGTCAACACATGAATTCTGACTTTGAAATTTCATATTCTTTTTTCCAAAACCTTCTTTTTCTAAAAGTGAAACGCCACCTTAGTAGTACCAACTTCATGTTAGTTTGCAAATGTTAGGATGGGTTTCAAAAAGTGAATTGACAATTTTGTCCTTGGCATTCAAAACTCTTTGTAGCTGGGCTCCATTTTCCATAAACAATTTCCATACTTGGTTTAACAATGATAGTTTTAGTACTTTTGGAAATAGCAAAGTTGGGATTGGATCGTGAATACCAAGTCCTAAAGGGTATTGCTAATATCCCCAATTTGGGGTCTTAGTACCTAGTAGTCCGATCGGACTATCAATCCAAACCAATTTTGTAAATCAAATACAGTATTGCTAATACTCTCACCTTAGTAATCCAATCCCAACCCCCAAGAGCCTTATCAAACGGGGCCAAAATGCTAAAACAAACACACGTGTTATTCAATCAAACAGCAACAATAAATTTTGCATGGGTTATTGCTAGTTATTAAAGTATATATAACAAGTGAAGGTTGCAGCTTGCAGGTATTCTTTTGATCATTCAATCACCCTATGAGCTTCCAAGAAGTCAAATAATTGAACACTGATAAACTAGTTTTCAACATACACTGTCAATGATTTGCAAGAGGAAAAAATTTCTGTGTGGTGTCAATCAACACTATTCCGATATCCAAGTTAGTCGATTTATAGAGAAATGTGAAGTAAAACTCAATCAATAAGGGTGCAAGAGTCGTCAATCTGTCCCCTTCGTTTAGCGGTGATTATATATACACATTAGAGGTAGAATCCCATTAGGAGTGAATCCTTGGACCTACGGATGTTGATGGGGATGGGACATGTTGGGTGTTGGGTCCAATGACATTAGCATTCCTATGGAGAATTAACCGTAGGACTCGGGACTCTTACCCGGATAGGGGCGGCATACGTAGGAGAGTCTCTACGCACTTTGAATCCCTTTGTGGATGGTCACTCCGAGCACCATAGTGGTTCCCTGTGTTCGGTCACGCGAGGTCCGAGCTGGGTAAGATTCTGGTCAGTGGTCAGTTTCCATCTATCAAATACTCCCTCCGTCCCAAATTGATTGTCCCGTCCGCAAAACGGAGTATTAAAAATAATGCAATTTTTTCAAGAAAAAATTCAAACTTTTTTCACAAATTAAAAATTCTCATTGATATCTAGTAAGTTGTTGAAATTTTTTTGATTTTTTCTTGCAAAAATTGTATTATTTTTAACACTCCGTTTTGCGGACCGGACAATCAATTTGGGACGGAGGGAGTATTACTCAATGTGTAGGTTTAAAAAAAGAAGAAGAAGGAATAATTCACAGGACACCCCATTGCCAACTCTGTATACCAGTGATAACCAGACTCACCACTCCAATTGCAAAAAATAGCTTCATCTGTAAAGTTGTAGTAACTGCATAGCCAGAGAGAGAGAGAGAGAGAGCAAAATCGCCTCACTGCCTCATGAAAAGCTTATAAATGGGCACGTGCGTAGCTGATCTACGAGAGACCGAGTTTGAAGAAACAGTGGAGATTTTCTACTACTTCACTCCTAAACCTCTTTAGCAGAGAACAGGGGCAATGGAGTTGAAGAAGAAGAAAAACCCAAAATTGGTTGCCTCAAACCCCCATAGAATTCTACATCACTACACTCTCCTTCTCTCCATCTTCGCCGTTTTACCCCCATCCCAATCATTCAATTACGCCGAAGCCCTCTCCAAGAGCCTCCTCTACTTCGAAGCACAGCGCTCCGGCCGCCTCCCCTACAACCAGCGCGTCAGGTGGCGCCACCACTCCGGCCTCACCGACGGCTTGGAACAAGGAGTGAGTACTCCATTTTCCCAACATTCCCATTTCGTCCCTTGAATTTTCGACAGCGAATTAATTACGTATATGTCAAATTCCGTGATCACTTATATATAGTCAATAAAATGAAGGCGCATTGATTTGTGTACGTAGGTGGACTTGGTCGGAGGGTACTATGACGCTGGCGACCACGTCAAGTTCGGGTTGCCAATGGCGTTCACGGTGACAATGCTTTCGTGGAGCGTGGTCGAGTACGGCCACCAGCTCGCCGCCGCGGGCGAGCTGGAGCATGCTCTGGAGGCGATCAAGTGGGGGACTGATTATTTCATCAAGGCCCACACTAGCCCAAATGTGTTATGGGCCGAGGTACTAATTTTGTACTGGTTTTTTTTAATCACTATTAATCTCAAGTGTTGAACGAACTAGTATGATTTTGGAGTGTGTTGGTAATTGAATTGGCACAGGTGGGTGATGGAGATACTGATCACTACTGCTGGCAACGGGCTGAGGACATGGCGACGTCGCGGCGGGCTTACAAGATCGACGAGAACAATCCCGGGTCGGATCTCGCCGGAGAGACGGCGGCAGCGATGGCCGCGGCGTCGATCGTGTTCAGGAGAATCAACCCGCATTATTCTCACCTACTGTTGCACCATGCTCAACAGGTGTGGTCCCTTATAAAACAAGCATTTCCTACAATCTACTGTGGCAGTTGCATTATTATTATCATTATTATTCACCATTTAAGTGAACTTTGATATATTAAGTGCATGGCAGATTATTACTGATCGCGACATCAATTTTGTGCAAGAAATTAGTTTATTATTGTAAATTCTCTTGAATTTGCGTGAGAAAAATGTGGGATTGTTATTTATGATGTCTACTTGTATTCGAGGGTTGTAAGCCCGACTATTTGTATCCATTTTCGGCATAAATACTTTTGTTGTATAGCACTTTTAGTGGGCTTATTTTAAGTTGGACGTCTTAGTGCGATGTCACGTGTTATTCCTCGTACTAATTGTATCTCAGAGATCATACAAGTCGATCGTTTCCCGGACGCATTTCAACCGTTTTGTCAAATATTTGCATCAGTACCATCTTACAGCTAGTGTCGTCTTCTTTTTTTTTTCTTCTAATTTTGGCTGTTTTTTGTTTTGTTTTTTTGGAGGTGTAGCTGTTTGAGTTTGGGGACAAGTATAGAGGAAAGTACGACTCTAGCGTGGGAGTTGTGAAGGACTACTATGCATCAGTGAGTGGGTATATGGATGAGATGTTGTGGGCAGCTTTGTGGCTATACAAGGCCACCGACAATATGGAGAAGTATTATCTCAACTACCTAATTAACAAGGCTCATTGTTTTGGTGGCCTTGATTGGGCTATCACCGAGTTCAGCTGGGACGTCAAGTACGCTGGGGTCCAAATCCTGGCTGCTCAGGTAAATCTCTCTCTCTCTCTCTCTCTCTCTCTCTCTCTCCCCGAGCCTACTTACACGCATTTCAACTAACCACCTAGTCCAATGGCTTCGGGGTGCGTGTTGAGCCAATCCGGGCCGTCCATGCTTGGCGATAGACGGCTCATATTGCATCTCAATCAAACAGCAATGGACGGTCGAGATTTGTTCAGTCGAGATGCAATTCTGAGCCGTCCATTGCCGAGCATGGATGGCCTGGATTGGCCCACCACGCATGTTGTCCAGCAAGTACACACGATCCACGCCGGGATTCACAAGAAATAACTTTCTTACGACGTGATTCCAAGAATCGAACTCCGGTCAATTGTGTGGGAAAAAACCCCACCAACCAACCGGAGTAACCTCGGGGCTCCCAAGAATCGAACCCCAGTCAATTGTGTGGAAAAAAAACCCTACCAACCAACTGGAGGGGCTTCTCTCCCACATATTTCGATTTTCAAACTTGAAATTTGTTTGGAGCTTTTTCCTTTCTCTTGCCTGTCAAATCTCATTTGAACCATTAATTTTGCTTTTTCCATGGATTCAAAGATGAAATAATATCCTTGCTTTACTAGATTTACACTTTAACTTTTTACAAAAGATCACGGAAAGATGAAGTGAGGGCTATGAAGGCATATTGTTGGTGTCAATTAGGGTAAAGGAATAGGCTATGCCGGGTCACATGCCCATGTGCTTCTGATGCTCTGTATCAAGTACTTTTAATGGCGTTGCTCTAGCAGTGCTGTGAGAACAAAAATTAACCCTGCCACTGACTAACAAAATTCCCGGGGTGGATGGTCCGTCTTCGATCGGACCGGAGAGGGGAATAATCAAGAACTCGAGGTGCGCTTAAATTGGCCCAAACACCCCTGACCGTCGAACTGAAGAAAAAAAAAAAGAGAACAAAAATTTACCATGTCATTTGGACCAATTGGGATGGCTCCTCCCTATTCACAATGGGCAACATGCCATATTTGTATTTGAAGATTTTCTCAAAAAAGAAGAAACATAAGTTCTCAGCATTAATCAATCACAATTCATTTTGAAAACCACATTAATAATTTTCACAGCTCTCATATGGGTTGCCCTGCTATTTACAGATTTTGTGCCCTACATGATTGATCGGGTCTGTGGGTGCTGTTGGAACCATTAAATAGATGGGACACAAGCCTTTAGACCGACATATCCTATCGGTAAACAAGTGAAAATATAGTGTTCATGATGAGGGGCCAAGTATTCACCAAATAAGTATTCTGTTCGTACAAATAAATCTTCTAGTTAGAAACTCGTACGGAATGGTGTGACAACGATAATTTTCTGATTCTAAACAGTTAGTACATACTAGATAATACTCCATGGCATGCACGTTGTGACCGACTAACGTGTCAAACGCTAATTAGCTATAACATTTCTAGTTCAGATCATTTTCTATTACAGATTAAACGCGCCTGACATCCTATGTTCAGAAAGGACGTCTGGTAAACTTTCTTCTAATCATCCGCTCGTTAATTTGCAGCTGCTGAAGGAAGAAAAACACAAGGAGCACAGACACATACTAAACCAATACAAATCAAAAGCTGAACACTACATCTGCTCGTGCCTAAACAAAAACAATGTCACCAACAATGTTGATCGCACTCCTGGAGGCCTTTTATACATCAGGCAGTGGAACAACATGCAATATGTATCATCTGCATCTTTTCTTCTAACCACATACTCGGATTTCCTCCGGACCTCGAATCAAAATATCATGTGCCATGGAGGAGAGGTTGGGCCTCAAGAGCTCATCGGCCTAGCCCAAGCCCAAGTGGATTATATTCTGGGCTCCAACCCCATGAACATGAGCTATTTGGTCGGGTATGGCCCAAACTACCCCACGAGGGTACACCATAGAGGGGCATCGATTGAGTGTTACAGAGAGAACAAGGGATACATAGGTTGCACCCAAGGGTACGACAATTGGTACAGCCGGAAAGGACCAAACCCCAATGTTGTGGTCGGGGCATTGGTAGGAGGACCGGATTGTCAAGATAATTTTAGGGATGAAAGAGGGAACTATATGCAGACCGAGGCTTGTACCTATAATACTGCGCCGTTGGTTGGAGTTTTGGCTAGGTTGAGCCAGTTAAATGAGCAACATAATCAAAATTTGCCTTTGGTTGCTTCTTACTAGATGTTTATTCAACTTGGATGGAAAAATAGAATGTTACTAGTATGTGTGTTTCAGTGGCTGAGTTTTCAATTGTAGCCCAAAATGTATCTTCATTTCTTTTCTTTTTTTTGCTGGAAAAATTGTATCTTCATTTATATGTTTATAATACGAAACTATGAATTATAGCAATCTTTGTATTGGTAATCTCAATCGTCGTTACATTAAAAGCATTTCCTGTTCCAAATAAAATGCTGACTCAGCTCTCGGTTTCTCAAAGTGTGTTTCAGGATTCATGGACATTGTCACATTGGTACCAACAAATCCTTCGAACAGATTGGTGTCTACTAGCTTCGTGATGCTTGATTGTATTTAAAGGCCTCGGATAATGATTTGTGGAAAAAAGAGGTAAAGGAAATGATGTGAAAGAGTGACGTGACGTTAAGAATCTGCCATATCCCTTTCACAAAACCGTAATCCAAACAGCGGAAGTGAACCAAAATCAACACTACAAATGCATTCATCCAAGAGGACCCAGAAAAGGAATCAAATCAGTGTTTCAATTTATTAAACAAAGAAGCAAGTTGAGGTAGGAAATCATAAGAACCGTATATCTCCCTTCTCACTCTGGTTGCAATAGAAGATGGATGAATATTGGATTTCTTGTACTACCCTCACTAATTCTCAGCCACATCACCATCACATAAGACATGAGAGTTTTCCACGGCTAATAGCTGACCGTAGTTTTCCCACAACCATAAACAGTTGGGTTAATTAACACCACATACAATTGGCCACAGTATGCAATACCAGCTCAGTATACTGTTCTAACAGTCCATATGGAAGACATGGGAACTAACCTAAGCGAAATAGGTCACTGAGAAGAATCGCTTCCTGGAGCAGGGAGGTGGCTTACAACCAATGGGGGACGTAAAGCACAGTGGTCTGCAACCTTCTGTTTACGCGCTTTATACATCTCCTCAGTCTCAACCACCACCAATCTCTTAACCTAAGTGGATATCAGAAAATTAACATTTAGTACCCAAAAATAGAAAAGATATCTCATGCAATACAGGAAGATGCGTTCATGGCAAAGGTTTTGTGAAACCTGTTGAAGCATTCCTCTGACAGTAGGAGTGTTCCATCTCATAACAGTCCGATTACACTTGCGAAGCCGTAATGCCTCCAATGTACGCCTGTGAAGTCTCCTGGTTCCTGGTATCCCCCTCACCAAGGTTATGTACAAGTTGGGGCTCCATGCAATTGGAACACATGCTTTGTAAGCCTTGAATGCATTCATTTCTGCTCTGTATTTCCACCAACACAAGTGAACTTTCACACTCAATTTTCTCTTGTACATAAGACTATAAGAGCAACATTAGTGTTGTTAAACCCGCCCCATCCCCCAACACGAACCTAAAAAACATCTGACTATCTATTAAGAACAGAAGGAAACTTAATGTAAATCCCAAAAAAACTCAAAAAGCAATGACAAAAATGTATGCAAATGATACGGGACAGACATCTATAATGAAAAAAGCAGTCTTTCTATAAAGAATACCATACATCGCATTGCTAACCATCGAGATTCTCCTTAAAGCGAACAGAAAATGCAAGTATTTCTGAGATGGTACAGAGGCATTTCATCAAACACTTTGAAGACAATTGGATATGGAAAAACCCCAGCATTAACTTCAAGCAGGAAATGGCATAACAAGACAACAATGTAGACAAACCACCAAAATTCCTACGACTCAGACAAAACCCACTAAAGGGAAATCCACCAAATTAAACAAAACAACCCCAAAACAAATGAGATAAAAACCAAAGTCAATGAAGCAACATGCGAAAGTTATGGCCGAAGGCAGGACTATCGCAGATGACATAGGGATTGTTCAACTGAAGCAAGGCCTCCTTTTGGCTAACAGCTTCTTTGGATTGATTGATTTGGGGAGAAAAGAAAAGAAAAGATTAGACTTTCTCACCGAATCACTAATTTGGATTGAACAATTTGGTGAGAAATGGAAAGGAAATTGCCAAAATGAAATATTTTGAATGGCCCCTTCCCCTTTCTCACCAAATATTTTGGTAGTGCTGCAAAAAAAAACCCAGCTGCTCGCGAGCAACTTGAGGCTTGGCTTAGTCAGTTGGTTAGGCTCTGCTCATACAGCCAAGCCGAGAGTGATTTCGAATTTTTGGCTCTTTTACTACACGAGCAGAGCTCGAACATAACAAAGCTCGGCTTGTTTGCAATGGTGAGATTTGATGGGAAAGGGCTCCCCTTTCTTATCTCATCATTTCCCGCAATCCAAATGAGCTGAGTGATGGGATTTACACTACTTTGGAAACTGGCTCACCAAAACACACAGACCATTAAAAGAAAAGAAAATCATTTCGAGAAATCTGTGAACAACAGAAGAAACCTAGTGCAAACAAATCAAACAATTGAAACGAAAAATACGCACTTGAAATCACAATTATATTGCGTAGGGCGAAATCAGACACCAGCTAAATACATGTATGTTACGAGACAGGAACCAAATACATCACAACCATCGAAAAATGGGAAGAGGAATGGAGGAATTGCAGTTTAAGGGATTCAGAGAGAGAGAGAGAGAGAGAGATGACCTTCGACTCACTGTGGAGCTACAGAGCTTGTGGCCTATAACAATGGCAGCGAGGGTTTTTGTTTTGGCAATCACCCAGGAAATCTGTTTTTCTGAAACATGTTCTCAATTTGGGCCCATTTGTATCGAGACTTTTGGGCCCGGACCCGTCTATTGAGCCCAAAGAAGCCTCAGAACGGGAAAATTGTTCTGGCACAAATGCCCGAAGAAATGCCCGAAAGAAGTCGGATACAGATGTATTCAAATAACCCGATGTACTCGGAGTCACCTACAATACATCAGTAGGACTGTAAATGAATTGAGCTATTCGAGACTCGAATCGGTAAAGACTCGTTTGAGTTCGATTTGTCTACTAAATGAACCGAACCTGAACCTCAATTTTAGGCTCGTTTCATAAATAAGCCAAACACAAATGCAACAATATTTGGCTCGATTAGGCTCGCGAACCTGAAGTATATGTGTATCACGGGGATTTTATATAGTTATATAGTGAAAATTTTAAAACCTGTACAAGTCTAAACGTTTACAATTACTAAAAATTTACTTATGTATATGTTTTTATCATTTTATATGTATATGAACATATTTATGTAGATAATGAAAAGTTTATTTGCAATTTTAGACCTACACGAAAGTATAAAAATATGATATTATTGGATCGTTAAGGCTCGTGAACAAGCTCAAGTTCGACCCAAACCTGGGCAAGCTCGGTTTGAGTTTGGCTCGTCATAATTTTCATTGAGTTTGGCTTGAGCTCGTGTTCGCTAGCTAAAAAACCTAATGAACAAATCTAAACATTCTAATATTCGATTTGATTCGGTTCGTTTATAGCCCTAAATACATGTAACATCCACACGCATTAGACTGTTTTCGAATACACTTATGTCTAAATCTGCTCATGTGGGACTGGGGAACTCTACTGTCTCAAAGGAACGGCAGAAGGTGCCACCTAAAAGTACAGCGTTGTTTACTTTGCTTTGGGAGGGCCCTCTTTGTTCTTGCCTAATCCCCGTTCGGCATAGCGAATCACATTAATGATTTGTTGATGTTTGTAGGCTCATTTCAGGTTCACAAAAATGATTTAAATCGCTCATTATTTTTAATATATTCTTTTTATGAGTTCTTGCAAAAAAAAAAAGAGCTTAATTTGAGATCGGTAAGATTTTTTTATTTTTTTTTAAATCGTAAGATGAGCAAAACACTTAATTTTAGATTAGGGTGAGCGTCTTACGAATTTTGAATTAACCCTCAACAATATCGGATAGAGCTAGCTTTTTACGGAAGTGCACAAAAGAACATTTTAAGATTAATACGGAGTTTAAATCATCTTTGTATTGAAAATGAGCCCCAAAGTATCAACAAATCATTAACGTGATTCGCTATGCCAAACGGGAATTAAGCAACAACAAGAAGAATAAAGAGGACCCTCAAAATGAAGGGAGCGACGCCTTTTCATTCGGCGGCACGGCAAAGT
Source organism: Rhododendron kiyosumense (assembly GCA_019656275.1). Taxonomy (NCBI): domain Eukaryota; kingdom Viridiplantae; phylum Streptophyta; class Magnoliopsida; order Ericales; family Ericaceae; genus Rhododendron; species Rhododendron kiyosumense. The sequence continues at coordinate 28,801 of BPLS01031916.1, read as the reverse complement.
CCTCCAATCTCTTCTGGTGTCTGTTGCATGGTTACATTGTCGAAGAAGCCCACCCAAAAAGTGTGAGGTGGTAGTCTTCTTTTCTAAAGCCTACACTTGATGATGGGTTAGGTTAAGACTTGACTTGATTTTCATGAAACACACGCTAAAGGTTTGGTCGGGGCTGACTCAAAGGCTTCATAGGAAAGGCAAGGCATGGCCTATCTTTGGCAGTGACAAATGACAATCTAAAACTCACCTAACCTACTACTACTGTGGAAAACGCCAAGGAAAATGACATTTACTATTTCGGGTTTGACATTTTGTGCTTTACTTTTACAACACCTCAATTTGTCCCTATCCCATTTACATGACAGGCTCGATCTGCGCTAAATAACCGGAATTCGGGTGGGTACTGTGTATTGAGGTGCGTAACACCGTACTGCGTACTGTTGAGCCGTCGAATCGTTCATCTGACAACTTGAATTTCTTTTTGGCAATCAATGATCGAAAGCTGTTCATTGCCGATATGAGATTCAAGCCATGGGATACACGATTTGATAGCTCAGAGGTGCGCAGCACAGTACTGTACATACCACTATTGTACATACCACTATCCTCCAATTCTAAATAACCAGCATAGCATAGTCTGTACGTTATTTCTTTAAGGAAGTGATAATGCCACAAAGAAAGCACGAAGTTGAACTCTCCAAGTAAATTCCACCAACGATTCAAATACAGTCTTATCATCCAAAACACATGCGTAAAAGATTGAGTCTTACATCAGATAAATAGAAAAATGGTCGACCTTAGTATATAATTGAGTGGCTTGCCACTTATAATAAGTGGATATGAGTCGTTTAGTGTATATTGAATCTAGGTGATGTGTGAACTCTATATATACTCTTTAATTGATTGGGCATACGTGTGCACAAAAAAATTTTAGGCGGATCAGACTCCCCTAAACAAATAACACGAAGTCTAAAAGTGGAGGGTATTCCTGATAATTTGGAAAAGAAAAATGATTTTCATACTCTCTTTTTGATACTCGGATTCTATTTTTGTCTTTTAATGAAAAAATATATACATTTTCACTGTTAAAAATATAAAAAAATAATGTAGATATCAAAAAAGGGGCGTGGAAATTACTCCCCCAGTAAAATTCAAAGCATATGCATCACTTTCTCCCAAATGTCTTTTTGTTTATTATCGAACGTTTCCCCAAATGTTCCTTCTCTACAATGAACTTTTTCTATATTATTACTTGGATTATTTTAGAAAAATGATAATGTTAAAACCGTTTTTGTTGGTACCAAAATTCTAATGTTTGTATTATTTGCAATGTACAAGATTTTTATGCACTAGAATTTTGGTACCAACAAAAACGGTTTTAGTATTATTACTACTCTTATTCTAACTTCTGCTCAAAGAGTGTAGGATAATATATAAAAAGTATATCGATATCCGAGAAAAACGTATTGATATTTGTGAAAATGTATTAATATATGTAAGATATGTATTGGTATCCAAATTTATTTGAAATTATGTGCTTATTATTCTTCGCTTAATGGACGGAGGTTAGCAAAACTGCTAAGACAGGAGAAAAGATAAGAAAACAAAATTTATGTGTGCTGAATCTTTTTAACCCTTTCCTCTATGTTACCGTTACTTTAACTTACAGACTACGGGCACTGACATGTACGGTACTGATGGATACCGACCATGTGTTTTAGTCCTATTTTGGAGTTTCAAATAAATGATTTAAATCGTTAATCATTTTTAAAATAACTTTTTTAACTTCAACCGAAAAATTTCAGCTCAATTGAATAGACATAAGTACTTGATCCACTATTTAATTTTTCTTTTAGAATTCAGCATCCTAAATTCTGAAGGAAACATTAGACAATTAAATTAAGCACCTATATGGCTATATTTATTTGATTTAGCTAAAGTGTTACCAGTTAAGTGAAAAATTATTTTAAACATTATTAACGGTTTGGATCATTTAAGCGAGGTCCCAAAATGGAGCCCACAAATGGTTTGTAACCCATCGGTACCTCACAGGTCGGTACTTTTAATTTACTCCATTATCGATGCGCATGCACATACGCGCACGTATCATTATTCACGCCCGCATACAACCAAACCCCTCTTTTCCGATCATCTCCCCTCTCTCTCTCTCTCTCTCTCTCTCTCTCTCTCCTGTTTTTCTCTCTCTAGCTCACTCACGCTCCCCCACACTCCCCCCCAGCAACTAGGGTTTTTGCTCCTCTGCTCTCCCATCCTCCATTTCTCTCTACTCTAAAAACCCTTCAATTAGCTCAATCCCCACTCTCCAATCCAACCCCTCGCTCTCATTTTCCCAATCCTTCGCCCCAATCTAAGCTCAGATTCTCTAAATTCCAACTTTTCTCTCTCTATTTATATAACTCACATACGTATCTGCAACCACAGTATCCAAGTTCGATCGTCCATGGCGAAGACCAAACCTGGCAAGAAAGACGTGGACTCTTACACCATCAAAGGCACCAACAAAATCGTCAGACGTAACTTCCCCACCCTATTTCTATATATCTCCCTGCATCTATCCACTATAGTTATAGACTTATGAGGCACTCCTACTCAATGGCCAGTTTGGTAGTTATTTGAAGAATTAGGTTTTCAGAATCTTTTTTCTTAATCCCTGTTTGTTTTGTTTTTGGTTTTTACTCTCTGTTCTCATTTTCTGAAAGCAAAAAAAAATAGAGAAACTTATTTGATTGGTGATTTTCAGAACTTGGATTCAGATATAGTATTTTTCTGTGTAAAGTAGCCCGGCTTTGTTTGGAACATAGAGAAAAGAGAGAGGAAAGTTCAAAAAAATTTCATTCTTTTTGTTTGGTTAGAGAGAGAAAAGCAGAGAAAATAGTCAAATGATCTCCGTTCCAAAATATTTGTCTGGTCCGCAAAAGAGAACTTAAATTCATACATTTTCTTCAAGAAAAAATTCAATGTTTTTTCTCAAAAATTAAATTGAAAAGAACTCATTGGCGTCTAGTAAATCGTTGAAAAAAGATTGAATTAAAAATTTACGGTATTTTGACGTTATTGTTTTTCGTAGCGGACAAACATTTTGGAACGGAGGGAGTATTAACTGGGAGTATTAACTATTACGCACAGTAAAAGTTTCTCTTCCCTCTCTTTTCACGAGCTCCAAACAGAGAATTAGAATACATGTTTCCAAAAGCATTTCCTCGCCAAGATTGAATAAGAGATGCATAAATGTTTATCTTGAAAATCTGATTTCTGGTAAGTGTTTTGAAACATTGATTTGGAAAACAAGCACCAAACACGGATGTCTGTTGGAGAATTCTGTGTGTATGTTGTTCAAAATTTATATTAGTTATAGTTCATCAAATTTTCTTGAGCTGAAAAGAAAAAGATTTTTCGGGTTGCTGTGCTTGGCAGCCGGGGATTGTGTGTTGATGCGACCATCGGACACCGATAAGCCGCCTTATGTGGCACGAGTGGAGAAGATTGAGGCCGATCACCGGAACAACATGAAGGTTCATGTCCGGTGGTACTACCGTCCGGAGGAATCGATTGGAGGGCGGAGGCAGTTTCATGGTGCCAAGGAGTTGTTCTTGTCGGACCATTTCGATGTGCAGAGTGCTCACACCATAGAAGGGAAGTGCATTGTCCACTCCTTCAAGAACTACACAAAGCTTGAGAATGTTGGGGCTGAGGATTACTTTTGTCGGTTCGAATACAAGGCTGCCACTGGAGGGTTTACTCCGGACCGCGTGGCTGTGTGAGTTCAATTTCTGATGTTTTTGATTGATTTTTAGGATTGGTTTAACTGGGAATAATGTGACCCTGTTTGGTGATTTTGATTTGGTTCCTTTTGAAGTTACTGCAAGTGCGAGATGCCTTATAACCCAGATGACCTCATGGTGCAATGTGAGGGGTGCAAGGACTGGTACGTTCTTTTATTCCATTTTTGGTATGATCAATTAATAAAGCATGGAACCCAAGTAGAATTGGTATTTGTTATGCTGTTTGGCTCTCTTTCAATAAGCTAATTTAAGGGGATTCCTACATACTATGATTGAATTCTTTAGTTTGTCACTATAAGCATTGAACTCTACGTTTTAATTCTTGGATTTGTTATGGAACAGAAAAGGAACTTAAAATGAGAGAATCTACTCTTGTTTGACGGTGTTGGGAAAGTTAGAATCAATCAGTTTTGTAGCTTTAGGAACTATTCTTTTCTTGGTGGCCTAAGGAGTCTCATTTGCTTAATCTTATCCTGTTCAACAAATTTGAAACCTAGATTTTAGTGCAGTAAGAGAAAAATGTACAATATGTAAAGCCGTTTCCACGCAACCATGCTGATATGGAATGTGCTTGGAGATTATGTGATCTAACCATGCAATATTTATAATTGTCTAGGCTTCTAAAGGCGTTAATGAATTTTAGTGGTTTAGGTTTCTGTGGAGATAAGCTGGTTTTAATGGCATTAGATCATCTCAAACCTTGGCTTCAAATTGGGGTCAAACTTTTTTTTTCCCGAAGGCTTGGCAATTCGACATGTTGAATTTGACATATCTAAAAAAGCCCGGTTCAATCAATATGTCAACTTAACAGTTTTGGTATGTTTTCAATTTAGTCTTGTTTTTATCTTTTATTTTGTTAAGTTATTAGAGTAAAGTAATTAAAGAAAAGATTTGACATGAGAGAGGAGATGTAAATGACTTCTAGGCAATTGACATCTTGATTGGAGTTGGCTCAGATGCCAATTCAGCCACTTGGCTTGCTGTGTCAAATTTGTTATCCTTGGATGGAGATGGTCTATAGAGTATTAGAGTCTATACAAATGAATATCCTTGTACTTTAAGTTATTGTGGAGCCTATAGGCATGAGTTTTATGGGCTCAGGTTTGCCTATTTTTAAATGTCTAATTCATATATTCCCATGACATTGGAGCATTTATCTTTCTTAAATACCTCTTTATTTCCTCGTAAAATAAGATTCACAAACTAAAATAGGAACTTGATTTATGCTTTTATTGTAAACTCGACTATGTCAGCATAGATGATGGCCGCATGCCAAATTGAGCATACCAAACCCATATACCATGTCCTTATTTCAGTGTTAAGGATTCCACATTGGTGCTACACAAATTTTAGAAGAGTGAGTCCATTTAACATTGAGTCCGGCATTATCATTGTCGTAATTTTACATTAAGTGGTCTGTGGAGCATGCAAGTCAAGTGTTGGCTAGAGTGTGGTACTATTGAGATCTAACTTAATAAGTTTATTTGTTTTAGTACACTCCTTATTTGTGACAACCAGTATTGGATCATTCTGTCTTATAAGTTGGTTATTATATGTTCGATCTCTTTTGTTATATCTTTGGGTCACTTTTTTATTTGTTGTTTTATCCACCCGGGCGGTTACTAGCATGATAAGTTTTACAGGAGCTAAAGAATCTTACAAAATAATTGCTGGTCGTCATAGCCTTGTTCAAGGCATGGAGCAATCATAATATCATATATTTCTATGGCTTAGCTGCCTTAGCTTACAATATTTGGAGTACATATTTTTTTTCTTTCTTTTCCCTTTTTTTTTGTGTCAAAGAAGTGACATTTCACTGTGGCTTGTCTGCTTTCATGTCCATTTATTTTACTAATTTCTCTTCTGAGATAGTTTCCTAAGTTGAGCATTGTAAGCTTTATCTTCACCTTGCTTTTTTTTTTTTCCCTAGTATTAATCCACACCAATTAATTGATTTTTCCCAATAAATGGCATTTTTGCTTTAGGAGACTTTCATTCTAAGTTTACTATGATACGATTTTGGAATTAACTAATGGAAGGCATTTTGATGTGAGGTTTACCTTTTGTACTGATGGTCAAATAGGTTTTCTAGAAAGGTTGATAGCTGGAAATATTTTGTTTTCTTTGTTAGATTACAGTGTAGGATGAGGCAAATTACCTATTTGTCAATTACTATGCGATGAGACTTCTTGAGTGATATCCAAACTGGTAGATTTGTATGTTTCTCAGGTTCTTTTGACGTATTTTTCTTTCATCTCCTTTATGGCAATACGTGACAATTGAAATTCTAATCGCAAGGAAAATTTGCAGGGAAACACGCAAGAAAAAACGCATTTGGGCGCATTCTGGGTCCCACAAAAATCTAGAAAAATATCCATAATTTTTTTAATATTATTTTACGGGTCCTTGTAAAAAAATTAGCTTCAACGGATGTCGGTAAGTATTATTTTTGGATTCGTAGGGCAAAACTGCGCAGTTCACTCTTATGAATCCAACAGTAATACTTGCCGATGTCTGTTAGAGCTGATTTTTTATAGGGCCCCACAAAATAATATTTAAAAATTTATGGATATTTTTCTAGATTTTTGTGGGACCCGGAATGGGCCTAAATGCGTGTTTCTTTGTGTGGTTCCTTGCAAATCTTCATTGCGAATAGCAGGTGACAATACTTCTTCCCATAATTTTTCAACCTTCATTATGTCTTGCCTGATTGCCAAGGTAATTAAGAGAAAGTGAGACATGGGAACAAAGCATTTCCCTTGGTATCCTAGGGTGATCAAGATAAGTATACAGACCAGTGATTTCAGGGTGGAAATTATTTTGCTGGAAGAGGTCAAGATACGGTCGACAGGAGCTGCTTAGAAAAGTAAAGAATCTTTATTTCCTTCTAATAGGAAATTGTTATACACAATGAGCTGCTTAGACAAAAGCTGATTAGGAAAGTGAAAATCTCTTCGATCACGAGGAATCATTTCCTAGGGCCTTTACTTTGAATGTCTTGAAGAAACTTCATTGCCAATATTTAATCTGAAGGTATATTGTTTTGATAAGTTTTGTTGTGGGACACTTCTTAATGCCCAGAGTGTATTGAACTGAAAGAAAGTGCGATAACTATGATGGGGAAAAAGGGCTATTGGCCCCTAGGATTTCAAGGCATAAAGGGAATGACTTCCAAGTTCCAAATATGGCTTCCAAAAAAGGTCTGGCTGTCTGAGTAGAAACTTGTAAGAAGAATTTCCTTGCGTGACAATTGGAATAAGGTGGCTGTAGTTTAGCATTTTGTAGCTCAATGGGCATGATTGAATTGTCTGGGAAGAAAGTTAGGAATTCAACCCACTTATTGAAGATGCTGATTGAGATGTAGTACGATAAGTGCCCGTAAACTTTAATTGAAGGAGGTGTGCTATTCAGAATTCCTGAGAGCATTAATACCTGAAAGGCTCAGTTAGGGTGGTGTTGGTCGAGGGATGGTGCTAAGAAGTCTTTGATTTGGTATGAGTTCCACTGTAGAAGAGGGAAATGAGCAAGCCATGAGAAGGAATATTGGGATATTCTGAACTGAAATGTGCTGCTAAATATTTATTGGAACGACAAATTAGGATATCATAGATGGACATTAGGCGTAATGAGTTCATTTATGAGACTATACAGAGTTAAACCCATGAACCTAGATGGGGTCTCATACGGTACTCGTTTATTGCCCATTATTTAGGCATCCTGCCTCTGTAATCTCTCTTTGCATTCTGTCGCTTAACTTATATCCATGTGTCTTGCGTGTGTGATAATAATTGACAACAATTAATGGTGGCATTGTTTCCTTGATCGACACACATACCAATGGTTTGCAGGTTTCATCCTTCTTGTATGGGTATGACTATTGAAGAAGCGAAGAAATTGGAACAGTTTATGTGTTCTGACTGTAATTCTGATGATGATGCAAAAAGATCCTTAAACTCATTCCCTGTATCACCACCTGCCGAGGCTAAGGTGAGAGACCTGTTTCCCTGTTTGACATAACTGGATCTCTTTATATGCTCCATTCGATTGACTCTATGTATTTGATTCTGCCAAGTTCATAAATCATTTAAATGATGATAATGCAGCAATATTGTGATCAGAATAATTTGCTATATACCAGTTCATAAAATCCTTTTTCCGGTGTATCATCTTATACCTTGTTCCACTGGTATTCTTGGAGTTACATAGATGGAATGTATGTCTCACATTATTTTATTTGTGACTAAGAGCCAATTTAGAGTTGGTGATGGATGGTCCAATAAAAGGTAATTTGATGATGCTGAAAAATTAAGTTGTTAATGTACTTGGCATGGGTTGCTTAGGTTCGTCCAAAAAATGACTGCCAACTTCCATATGAGGACACTTTGGAAGTTGATATAACTTGTGTTAGCAATATGAACTTTGCCAAACGCATGTTTCTTCTTGGATCCGTAATAAAGAATAAGGTAATTATGCATATCGCGAATACGATTTTCAGGAATCATATATGATTTTCCCAGCTTGTGAATGTGATTAACTGTTGCTCAACTGATGTGTAAAAATGCTTTATCCTTTTTCTTTTAATACTCGTATCTGATCTCAATTCTAGGTGGAGCCAAAGCGGAGGAAGAGATGACTCATCATCTTTCATGATGTGGAGGCACCCATTTTCTTTGTGTATTAGCGGGCAGTATTGTTGTTGTGTCATGGAATTGTACAGTGCAGAGAAGATCCTGTGCTTGCGGGAACCTGAGGCTTCCTTATTTACTGGGTTGAGGCTTCCTTAATTTACCCTGTTGAACCTCCTCATTTGTCTATAAATGTTTGTTATGTGTAGTGGGATTACGAGAAGACTTCATGATCTTTCTCGCGTCTTCATGTGACTACAGTTCGTGCATTTAAAAGGCAAAAAAAGAGAGAGAAACTTGGGCATATCTCAGTGAATGTGAAGTCCTGAAACTAAATTATTAAGAATCAAACTTGTATCTACTATGATGAGCTTATTGCGGGTTTTATTTGTACGTATACGGTGTAGTATCTGGTTCCACTCCCCCTCCCCTTTCTTTCGCATTTCGTTTGCTTTTGCTTTTAGTGGATGTGAAAAGAAAAGGATAATGAAGGGTGAGGTGGATTTCAAAACTTTGATACGCTCTAGCAAGTTTTTACTAGTTGTTGGTGGATTCAGACGATCAAGTCTGGTTTCTTTTCATGTTGTTTGGCTTTCGTGTCTGGTGCGCCGGAGTGTTAATAGGCTATGCTCGTGGTCTATTTTCTCTACGTTGGCGAGTGATCCATCAACTGATGCTTTGGGGCCGGCCTTTTCAGCCCTATTCAGACTTGTGTTTATTGAAGACAATCTGCCTTTCCCTACCATAGTTGTTTTGATATGATACGGATGCTACATAGTTTGTTATCGGAACACATAGGTAGGGCAATTTCACTGCATTGTGATATGCATCCATTTTTTGTTTATCAAGGTGAAGCTTTTTGTCGACATAATAATTTCACATTTTTGGGAACCATACACCAGCCAAATCGAGTGTCACACCTCACAGTCAGAGCATGCAACTTCCAGTCGCTGTAATCCGACCAAATGGTCAGATGTTCACGGCCAGAAGTGTTTAATTCTCTTACGGTCCAGCCACAAAAGGAGGAGGTAGAGCGGAATGCCAATGTGAATTTGTGATTGAATTTTGGGCATGGTAGAATAATGCCTGCAGTGCATTCTCTATCAGATCCGACTGCTTGTCTACGAAGCCATTGGGACCAAATGCACTAGTTGACACGGCAAGGCACGTCAGGGCTGGAAAAAACCAATGGCTGACTCAAAGATTTTGACAAGATGTGTTCGTATGACTTGGAATTTTGACTTGATTGTGTTACTAATGACTCACTGTCGACTCAGGTGGGTCATGGAGTACGTATTCTGTGGTCCTTAAACATGTCTCTTAATCACCACACCATCATATTTCAGGTGCTACGACCACCGCACGTTTTTACCACTCTCAATCTCACCGTTAGTCTTGGTAATTAACGGTCTGGATTTTAAATAGACTTTTCCGGGGAAGAGTTCAACTCCACCCCGAAAGATTTTTTAAAATTCGAACTGTTCAAAACACTTTTGAACAGTGAAATTGAATGTGAATGGAGGAGTAGTAAATGAGAGGGGTGGATGTAGACTTTTCGATCGTATTTGGTCCTATAGCAAAACATGGTGATGACTCATGACTTAAGTCACATAATTCACGTGAGTGTGCGCGATTGTGAGTGTAACAACGTATTTGAAACACTTCTGAAATTACTAAAATACGCGAGAGCCGAGGATTGAGTGTGCAAGCACATTGCGGGAACTGAGAGGGGGAGCGCATGACATCAATGCCAAACATCAAGTTTATTGGAGATCGAGAAAAGCTGGTTTAATCATATTTGTCTGAAGTGAAATAAATGGTCAGAGTTCGATTGCCTATTTCTCTCGTGACAAATATGATTCATTCAAATGAATACCAATGTTGATTGCACTTTATTTTTTGAAGGGACATTAGGCATGTCAAGACTTACAAAATGAACTGTTCGGATCATCAAATAGACTCGTAATTGGTCCTGTTTTATATCACATGAGAAAACAAATGAGAGACTGTTAATCAAGAGATTTTCATTCATCCGCCAAAAATAGAATACCCGCTTTATTATTTGTTACTACTAAAAGAAAATCACTGCATTTGTTTTGCAACGAAATAAAAAAGGTGCTTCAATTAATAATTTCATCATTAACTCTGATTAGTACTCATATTTATGTTATTTCTCCTGGAGTCCAAGGTTCTGTATCCCGTACTTTTTTTTTATATTGGCAATTGGACTAATTTCAGTACCTTATATTTTTAATTTCGTTTTGGTAAAACATCGGTCGATGTTGGACAATATCAGATTATATATACGCAGTAGTTTTTTTTTTCTTAATACCGGTCAAATTCGAACGACACCTACGTATCATGACACAATATCCATGAAATATCTAACAAATTGAATTTCTCTCCGAAAAGATCGCAGAGAGTAATTAATTTTAGGGTTTCAATATGTAATTATTCCCACTCCAATCCCGAGCTCCATTACTAGAATCCCGCTGTAATATTCTCCAGCAAGATCTTCAATCGAACCATCAACGCGACTCCTTTTTCTCTCTTCCTTCTCTCCGTGTCTCCCTCTCCGCCATCAATTCAAATTCGCCGTCATTCGTTCTGATATTGGTCGAAGGTACGAGTTTCTGATCAGGGTTTTTCTTATTTTCTGTTATATGATCTTAATTACACCCCCCTTTTCTTACGTTTATCAATCTTGATAAATGTACTCGTTTTGAGTTATTTTCAAGGTGGGATTTTCTGTTCTATTCAAAATTTAAGTGAAGAGGAAACGTGGGATTTTTCTGTTCTGCTAAAAAAAAGGTGGAATTTTTGGATTGGGGTTGTTCAAAAGGTATTGAATATGGGTCTAGGTTGGGGTTTTGACGATATTATCAAGCAGATACTGATTATGGCTGGTGTTTTTTTAACCATGGAGATGTTTGTGTTTTGAGTTGGTTTAAGTGGAGATTCTGGTTATTGTTGTCCAAAAAGGGATTGTATTTGGGGGTTTGGTTGGGGTTTTGCGGATATGATTAAGCAGATACTTGGTAAGCTTCCTCGAAAGCAGTCATCAAAATCATCCCAAAATGGTGTAAGCAATAACGGTGGGGATTCGATTCTTAAGTCATCAAATTTGAATTCTGTTGGAATTGGTGTTAACGGTAGCTCGAAAGGCGCTCCGGCTTCTGGGAAAGCTTCAAATTTTGGTCAAAATGGGACAACTAAACCGAATCAGGCGAAGAAATCCAGTTCCCTTGATTCCCAAGGGGGTCCGGCGTTGAATCCGGCCACGTACGAGGCATTGCCTAGTTTCCGTGATGTGCCTAGCTCGGAAAAGCCCAATCTTTTCATTAAGAAGTTGAGAATGTGCTGTCTTGTGTTTGATTTTAGCGACCCATCAAAGAATCTCAAAGAGAAGGATGTAAAGCGACAGACATTGCTTGAGCTTGTCGATTATATCTCCTCCGTAACTTCAAAATTCAATGAGGTTACAATGCAGGAAATTACAAAAATGGTAGCTGCCAATTTATTCAGAACTTTGCCATCTTCTAATCATGACAGTAAGCTGGATATGTATGATGTGGAGGAGGACGAACCCAATATGGAACCATCGTGGCCTCATGTTCAGATAGTGTATGAATTTCTACTCAGATTTGTGGCTTCGTCTGAGACAGATGCCAAGCTTGCCAAAAGATACATGGATCACTCATTTGTGTTGCGATTCCTTGATCTATTTGAATCTGAGGATCAAAGAGAGAGGGAGTACTTGAAGACAATCCTTCACCGCATTTATGGGAAGTTTATGGTGCATCGTCCATTTATTAGGAAAGCCATCAACAATATCTTCTACCGTTTTATTTTTGAGACGGAAAAGCACAATGGGATAGCAGAATTGCTTGAGATCTTGGGCAGCATAATTAACGGGTTTGCATTGCCTTTAAAGGAAGAGCACAAGCTTTTCCTTCTCCGGGCTTTGATTCCACTTCACAAGCCTAAATGTGTGGCCATGTATCATCAGCAGCTTTCATATTGTATCACTCAGTTCGTGGAGAAGGACTTGAAGCTAGCGGACACTGTAATACGTGGTCTTTTGAGGTATTGGCCCATAACTAGCAGTTCAAAAGAGGTGATGTTCCTCGGTGAGTTGGAGGAAGTTCTAGAAGCCACCCAGGCTGCGGAATTTCAGCGCTGCATGGTTCCTCTTTTCAGTCAGATTGGACGCTGCCTCAGCAGCTCACATTTTCAGGTACTGATTTTGACTTTTGTAGCAAAATTGATGCTTGCTATTTTCGTTTTTCTTTTCTAGTTGTAGCCTGTAGGTGCTACATTCCTCTTGATTGACACCTTTTTTTAATTTTTTTGGATTCATGGAGTTTTGGAATCTTCATAGCTAGGAATAGGGGTGTATACAGTCCGGATTGGTCCGGTTCTCTAGAAAATCAGTAACCGGACCATTTCAAACGGTTCTAGAAAATTAAGAACCAGAACCTAACCAATATATAAGTGAAACCTAACCAGAACCAAACCGCAAAATCTGTCCGATTTTGGTTCGGTTCTGGTTCCGATTCTATCCAATTAGCATCCAAATCTATCACCGGTGTGTGACAAAGAGAGACGTGAGATTGAAATTACAAAGACTAATCCGTGAAATAAGGTTGCAAAGAATTGAAAGAATAAGAAGGTAATCTATTAGAATAGGAAAAGAAGGAAGAAAATAAAAACTTTCTTAACAAATGAGATATCATCTCTAAATAAAGTAAGTTTAGCCAGAAAGAAATTAACCTACCAAATTACACACATATTTATTTTTATATAATTATATATATTAGTTTTAAACGGTCCGGTCCGGTTTTAACTACGGTTCTTTAATTTAGAACCAGTAACCGAACCAAAATTAACGGTTCTTATTTTTTTGGAACCATAACCTGACCGCAGAACCAGACCAAATAGGACGGTTCGGTTTGGATCGGACCGGTTTTACAGTTCGGGCGGTTTTCTTGAACACCCCTAGCTAGGAATTCCTCTAATAAGCTGCTTTGTTTTTCACTCTTTTACTTGGAAAGGCCCATGCCTGTTGCTTTTTGCAACATATCCTGTGGCATGATTATGGTGATCGTGCCATTTAATGCAAGAGATGTGTAGTATCCAACTCCACTTTTGAACTTGGGAAAAGATGCTAATGCTAATATAATAATTTGAGCTAAGGGTTTGCTGATATGGTTCTACTTCCTGTAAACAATTTAGCTTCTAAGCTTCTAGCCCAATTCATATTGATGACAAGTTGGCATACTTCCTTGTATGTACAGTGAATGCATATTTAATGTGGGTGGGGTATTCTGGACAAAGATATATGACTATAGGAGCAACATGATACCTGCATCTCATGAATATGTTTCTAGTGATGTGAGGATGGTTTTTAGGCAATTTTTATATGCTTTCATACTTATGAAGCCCTCAATGTTACATAAACAGTATCAGCCCTAGAAGATGGGTAAAGATTGAAAAAGGTAGCGTGGAAGAGCTTTGACCTGCCTCAGTCTCCTTATCGTTTTTATTCTCTTTTCTGATTGGATATCTATTTCTCTAGTTATATAGAGAGGGTTAAATTCGGCATCTATCCTTGGCCTTGCTCTCTTATATTTTCTTCTCTCTCTTCCTCCACGATGTCTCTCGCACATGTGGCAAAGAATCAGCATATCCTTTCTCATCCAAGTGGCTGCTGAAATTCTTCCCAGAGATACATTCCGTTGGCATATAAGTTTCGAGTTGAATATCCAGCAAAGAGATCAATGAATATTACGGCTTTTCCGTATTGAAGGGTCACTAAATTGTAAGCTAAATTTTCTCCGACATGAGGTGGTTTTTTTTTTTTGAACAGAAAAAGAGGAGGTTAATGCACCACCGCGATAAGGAAATCAGGATAAGATGATCATGTGGACGCACCTTGTCAGTATTATTAGGTGCCTCAGTGGTATTAGAATAAATTTGAAGCTTTATTTCGTTACCTTATGGGGTAGGATGAGTTTTACCCAATCTTTGTTTGCTTTTATTTTGGGTATTGAGAAGCTATTGATGGGCTTTATCTCTCCTTCCACCCGAATTTTGTTCGCATTTTAACCCTTTCGTTTCCATGAATTGTGTTAGTCTCGTTTATTCAGCAACTACCCACAAGTTCACATCCTGCTGCAAAAGTTGCTTCATCAAATGCTGAAGACAATACTATGTTCACAAAATAAAAGCAATAGTTCTACGACTGGTTAGGTCCGTTTGTCAGGACTCCTGCATCTCACTATGAGGTCAGGAGTTTGGATCTCGCCACCTACGTGTGGGTGTTATTCTCCTGGTATTTGTTGGGATTTTTTCTCCCCTCAATGGGGCTATTAGTTGGGTTGGGCTTATAGTGATTGTGGACTTATTTCCAGTATGATGTAATTCTGATAGTTGTATTCGCCTACCGCTTGTAATGATAATAAAAAAAGTAAATCCAGCACCATATCTGCACATTTAGTCGGTTCTTCCTCTGGTACAAATTTCAAATTTTCCCAAGTCACACACCCCGCATATTTAGTGGACTCTGTTGATGCCAGTTTCCTTTGAGGTTTAGTTGTTGTGTTTCCGTGTTAATGTCCATGCTTACTGTTCCTTTGGGACCTGCACGTTCTGGAATATGTTTCCTTGGATTTGGTAGCCATCTCTCTTTGGAGATGGGACTTCTCACTCCTCTCCAACCAATTCAATTTACCTATCGATATTGGAATTTTATTTGGGTTATGTTTTAAGTATTATCTGGTGCATGTCAATAGCGTGCAGTGGCTACCGTTTTTTTATTATATATTTATATTCACTTTGGTATGTAGTCCTTATTTTCATCTTCCTTTGGCTGGAGGTTGAACTACTTATAGTCTGAGACCACAGGACAAACATGGAAGCTGGGAAGGGTGAGTTACTTGTATGGTTTTGGTGTGAGGCTCCCCCAGCCCCCCGCGCCGCCCCCCCCAAAGATGTTGTGATTGTGTATTCTCTGTTTTTGAATTAGTTGGGTTCTGGTCGCCTCTAGGATTTATGATATTTTCATGT
>BPLS01031916.1:0-13304 GCA_019656275.1 Rhododendron kiyosumense | reverse complement strand
GGAAGTAACCAAAGCTGCTTGATAGCTGTCCTTGTCATGACTCGATTTAATTTTTTTTTTGTCATGACTTATCACATGTGCATTTTTACGGGAATTCCTATTTGTTACATGTGTTTTATGAAGTTTTTGCTGTGCACCCATGTTGCCAATAATCAGTAAGTTTCAAAAGTCAACCTAATTCTGCACTCAAGTAATTCTGCTCGTGGTGGATGTTTTGCCATTTGCAAGCATTAGGAAGACTAGAAAGTAGAAACAATTGTATAGGTAACAGTTGTATTGATATAATGGCATGTCAAATGTTGTAATATAACAGCCAAATGGAAGGGATTGTTATGATGGATTTCTGTTATCTGACTCAAATTGGTTGTTACTCCCTTTTCCTGCAAACAAATCAAGATTACTTTGAATAGTGCATCATGTATATCCAACTCAAAGCCTTGTGGATTTTGTTCTCTCCTATGTGTATCTGAATATGAGTTATGCATTCCTTGCACCTCATAAGGAAGTTGTTTTCATTTTGGCAGGTGGCTGAACGTGCGCTGTTCCTCTGGAACAACGATCACATTAGGAATCTGATCACAGACAACCGCAACGTGATACTGCCCATAATTTTCCCGGCCTTAGAGAGAAATATGCAAAGCCACTGGAACCAAGCTGTCCAGAGCCTGACGCTTAACATCAGGAAGATATTTTCAGATGCCGACCAATCACTTTTTGACGAGTGCCTAGTTAGATTCCGAGAAGATGAAACTAAGGAGAAAGAGGCTCGGGAGAAGCGAGAATCAATCTGGAAGCGACTGGAAGATATGGCAGCCTCCAATGCTGTAAGCAGCGAGGCAGTGCTTGTTGCTAAGTTTGTCTCCTCTGTTTCCATCTCTACCACCACTAGCCCTACTAGCCCTCGAAAATCTAAGGGCATTTAGAGCAGCAGGGCATCCAAAATTGTGGAAATGACCCTGTATGAAGTATCTATGAAGTATGAACCCCAAAGGTTCTTTTTTGTGCAATGAAGAGAGATGAAGCTCAGTGGTTTGGTGAGTGGTGTGTAGTGTTCTTCAGGTCAAATTTGCAAGCTTTTTGTGAAGATGGGCTTTGTGCATATCGAGGCTGGCTCCTTTTATCCCTTTTTTTACCTCGGGGTCAGCTTATTTCTTATTTTCCTTGTTAGCCATGCAAGTGTTAAGTGTGTGTATCATAAGTAATCTGGTTTATTATGGAGGTAGCATTTTTTCGAACATCCTACCTGATAACATCTTCTTCTTCCTCTTCTTTCTTTTTCCCGGTGGTAAAGCAAAGAGACTGCTTCCATGTTTGCTTAATTCTTGGCTTTTGGTCGTTATTATGCCAATCAACTTGTATAAATCACAAGCGTAATATTGGTATTTTCTTTTGGATGGAGGTCTATCTATGGGACACTTGCTAAGCAGCAAATTTAAACATGAAACCAGGGACCATAATGCAATGGTTGTGGTGTCAGTAATTCACTGTTTATGTTGGTGTAGCAGAGACAGCACGAAAGGAAAATTAAACTCGGTGAATGGAGAAGAAGAGGCCATGATTTGGCACCACATCAAGTGTTTATGAAGATTAGGTGAACGGAGAAGAAGAGGGCCGTGACTTGGCGCGATATCAAGTGTTCTATGACGATTATTGGTACTATCAGACTCTTCAATGGAAAGCGCGGTAAGGTTGTTTATTTAGTACCTTCTGCAGACCGAGTCCGAATGAATTCACATTTTCAGGAAGAAAAGGAAAGTATCCTGGTACTCGGGAATTTGATCGAGCATGGCAGATTTTTCCACCTGCGGTTAATGCTATGTGGGGGCTCCCCATTTTCTCATTTGACTTTTAAAGCAATGGAGGCATTTTCTTCAACTATGCAGTAATTCATTTACGCACTTAGGTGAGTGTTACAATTATTATTGCTAGCCCACAACACATACAAGTGGTGCCATAACCAGTAGCATCTGCACTCACATCACTGTTTGACCTCCCGAATGACAGATAAGACCTCTCATTCGGCACGGTATGATTATTTCTGTCTTCTCAATTTGCATGTGAGGAAATTTAAGTTGTAGATTTGAGAATTGCATCACAACTACAGTATTTCTGAAGGTCCGATACTTACATATGCACCTCCGGAAAGCATGTGTTGTTTTGGCATGAATCTTTTGTTGACATGAGAATCGCATCACGACTATCTCTGAAGTCCGATACTCACCAAATGCACCTACGGGAAGCATCTGTTTGTTTTGGTGAAGAGAAACAATTTCATGTGGCTTGGTGGGGTTGAGAAAGGAAAGAAGACTCGAATCTAACAAACTGAATGCCGATGTAGCTCTGTTGTTTTTTGGACGGGAAGCAGTGTCAAACGTCGGTCGGACGCTTAACCCCATTGAGTTACTATTGCTCCGTGTGGAAAGAGCAGACACTTGTATTTCTTGTACCTTAAAAAGCGCAAACAAGCCCTACGATACTTGGATGAAAGGGCCGAGGTACTGTGAAAACATGAAAACTGCTATGCATTTTCTGCACTCTTTTGAGGAGAGAGAATGAGCTTTGTTGAGAATCTTTCTTTACAGTTTTCTGCATGGGGTACAGGCCTTGTTAGGTGCGTGTCTGTTGCAGCGTGTAATGGGTATTTACTGCACCTATTTAAATCTGGGCGGAAATCCTGTAGTGCACCCCTGCTTTACATGGTCTGTAAAGCTTCATTCAAGCGTTCAAAAGTGTTTTTAACTGAATTTAAAACAAACTCTTCTAGGGAGAGTGAATAATGATCCGAATTTAAAACAAACTCTTCCATGGAAGAGTATTCACTATTCTCTTCCATTCACTCTTTTACAAGGAGGAGTATTCACTCTTCCATGGAAGAGTTTGTTTTAAATTCAAACCGTATTCACTCTTCCCTGAAAGAGTTTGATTGCTGAGATAGACGTCTGGCGTGCACTACAATCCTGTAGGGCAGCCCACTCTACAGGATCCCCAGATCCGTGAGTGGACTTGCTAACTTGACGTATCTCAGTTGGTAACGAGTCATAGGGTTTGCTATCACATTCTTGATTTTCTATCCTAGATCCGTGAGTGGACTTGCTAACTTGACGTCTCTCAGTTGGCAACGAGTCATAGGGTTTGCAATCACATTCTTGATTTTCTATCCCAGATCCGTGAGTGGACTTGCTAACTCGACGTCTCTCAATTGGCAACGAGTCATAGGGTTTGCAATCACATTCTTGATTTTCTATCCAATGTATGATTGTAACATTCAAACTGTGATTGTGAAACTGTTCACCACCAAGGATGGAGCTAGAATTTTTGTTGGAGGGGGCCAAAACTTGAAACCTGGAATTATTCCACGTATTCACACTGTTGAATTATTCCTATCCATAATGTGGCAAAACATACATATACCCATAAAGAGATTAATTGTTTTTTGTCACTATATGACCACTTTTTATTTAATTTTTTGAAGTTTAGAGGGTCTGATATTGTTCATCGCTAATATTTAACGTGTTTTTTATGCTATATGTATGGTGATTCTAGCAAAGGTTGGGGGTGGCCTGGACCCCACCCATACATGTAGATACTTCACAATACCCAAACTTAGGGGGAGTTTGTTAGCACTTATTAGGCTAGTTCTGCTTCTGCATGATTATGATGCAAAAAATTTTTGGTCTCTAATCTGTGCATCTTATTTGGCGCAACTTCTGATTCTAGGGATGGCAATTATCTCCGATCTGCCTCCGCCTCCGATCTCTCCGTCCTGATCAGATAGGCAAATGGGGCGGGTATGGTATTTGCTTCCCCCGCCCCGTTTTAACCCGATCCGAATCCGATTATAGATATTTATATTTTTGTATGTATATGTCTAAATAAATTTAAATAAATTTCATTGTTTTGATATAATAAGAGCAACATACCAATTAATAAAACACTAATTTATGTTTTTGTTTTTTTTATTTCTATTTTTTTCAACTCTCATCAATCATCAATATCTTGTTTTTTTTTTTAAAATACTCTAAAAAGAACAAAACTAGTCAAATTATTATGGCGAATGGGGATCCGATTTTTTCCCGACCCCGACACCTCCCCGATTTCCCCCGCTTTGACTCCGATCTGATATAGAACGGAGCGGGTTTGGGGGACGCAAAATCCACCCCGATCCGCCCCATTGCCATCCCTATCTGATTCTGCTTATGAGGCAAAAACAACTTAAATAAGCTCAAGAACGTTGATAAGTACCGCAAGCTGCATTTTGGATTCTTAATTTTCACTCCCGCTTTGAGTTTAATCAGGTGTGTACTCATGTTTGGTTGCCGAGAAAACTAGTTTGTTTGGAAGTTGAGGAGAGTGGGAGAAAAGAAAGAGAAAGGAAAATAAGAGAAAATTGAAAGGAAAATAAGAGGAAAATTGAAGTATTCACACTCCTAGATTTTTCTATTCTCTCCAAACCAAACAATGGAAGAGAATTTCTTTTTTTTAATTTTCCCTTCCTTCCTCCCTGTTTCTTCAAGTTCCAAAATTGATGAAAATGATTTTTTTTTTTTCCGGTCAAACGGAAATTTGACGAAAACGAATCTGCCAGGCAACCAAAATAGTCACATTCCTTTCCAATGACTTTGTCAAACTTTCCTTCCAGCCTAACATTGGCTCTCTGTTTCTACAAACCTTAACCAAAGATAAGATAAAATTGTTTCACCAACTAAAATATGTGCTTAATTTTTGAATTAAGGTTAATATAATGCGAGAGAATGATATGTCTCGTAAAACGGAATATAAGTACTTACAAAATAAGAACTTTAGAGAAACGGAAATGTAACAACGATCATACAGGGGGAAATGTAATCTAACTCAAATAAATATCCATATCTACTTGACTACTTCAATCCTCTGTTCCTTCCGTACAAAAATATTACTGGAAGACAACTAAATAGTATAACTTAGGCTATCGGAACACTATTCATGAAATGTAACAGAAGCAATACAACATGTAAGATATGAAGATATACGTACAAATAATCGCAAAAAAGTATAAAAATAACGTAGGCTATCGGAACTCTAATCGTATACCGTTGTCTTGAAATGAACTCTCTCTCTCTCTCTCTCTCTCATCGCTTGTTGTGCAATGGATTTGGTCCTGTAGGGACCGTTCGCATCTCGGACTCGAATTCGCTGCTCGCTGGAGAACTGAACGGAGGGTGGAAAGCTTGTTTTTTTTCTGCAGAGGAACGGGAGATGTCGCTGCGGATAGCTGAAACGGTGAGAAAAAAGAGGAGGAGAGAGAAGATCATAAGGAGGCAGAGGTGAAAGCGATTCATTATGTTTGAAGAGAGAGAGAGAGAGAGAGGGAGGGGCAAGTTGGTGGCATTAGCTGCTGATTATATATATCCATGTCTCTTGTATTAGTTGGATTGTCTGGGCCAGGTTACGCGTACGACAATTTGATCTTGGATAAACATAAGCTAACGGAAAATGCCGAGAAAAATATAAGAAAAACTAACGGAAAAGTTTTTGAACTTACTAGAAACAAATTACTTACAATGATCCATGGAAGCAGACCTAAAGTTCGTTCCCTGTAAACTCCAATAGATTTGGCCAAGTGAACATAAAAAAGCAAATCAAGTGCTTGTGGTTTATTACATATTAGGTTTTGAATTCCACGGAGGCCAACCTTGGAGTCATTGGAGAATTTGATCAGTAGTTAACTTTAAGGTCGTAGAATTAGTCGAAGTGCGTGTAATTAAGTTGGTCCGAACATCTGATGAAGAAAAAAAAAAAAGGGTTTGTTCCTCGTGATTTTTTGAAAGCCGTTAGATCCACAAATCGTGTTATGGATGAAACTGCCATTAATTTTTTGACACCGTTGATTTTGATCCTAGGCCAATGGGAATGGTGACGTGTAAGTTTCTGAGCCACTTGATCAGATGTATGGGTTACCGGTTGTGGAAAAAAAATGACGGTTTGGTGGTGGCGGTGGTGGATTCATCTATTGGGACGGTGATCTAAGGATTGAGAAAGGTTAGGTACGGTGTTTTTTTTTTTTTTTTTTAATGCAAAGTGTCTCCGGATCAGCTTAAGCGCACCAGCACCAACAGATTAAATCTCTATGGCCCTACCAGTCTTTGTTAATCCATAGATTGGAGAATTTTTCCCAGATCCACTCTACCACTTTCCAAACCCACTAAGTCCACTTCTAAATTCTGTAACCTCCTAAGTCCACTAACCTATTAGTAAAGATATAATAACTCTGATTAGTCTAATATACCCCTGCTTTCAAAAAAAAATTGCCCCGTTTTTTTCTCCATCTCCTTATTTTTCTCCATGTCAAACATATCCATTTACAGCTCCCATTATAAAATCCGTCCCTCCTCCCCCCCTTTCCCCCCCTCCCCCCATTCCCAAAAGGAACCAGATTCAGAGGAAAAAAAAAGCCATTGCGTCGCCGTCCTTCTTCGTCGTCATCGGCCGTCCTTTGTTGTCGGCCTTCTTCATCAGTCACAATCATTCACCAATGATCGCACCCGTTCACCCACGTTCGTCTCCGTCGCGCTAGTCGCCTTTGATTCGCTCTCGTTTTAGTCGGACGCCGTTCTTCGCCTTCGTCAGATCTAGTCGTCTTCGTTTCAGTGCTAGTCGTCGTTCTTCGGCTTCGTTTCTCCACCGTCTTCGTCAAATCCTACAACGCAATCGATACACCAGGTATGTTTCTCTTCGTATATATGGTTATAAACCTAAGTTATTTGCCCTGTGATTGAGGGTTTTGTACACAGCATCCTGGGGAAAATTTTTGATTGGTAGTCATCGACTCTGAGACCCTGCTCTGAGTAGATTGTGTTTCTTATCGTATATATGGTTATATAAATGGTTTGGCTCAGTTAAATTAGGGTTTTGATTGCGAGTAGATATGGTTATATCAAACTCTAATCGGTTAGGTATTGGTTAAGTTAAGATATGGTGTTGATTGTGAGTATATGTGGTTATATCAATCTTTGATCTGGTATGGTCTGGTTGAATTAAGTTAGGAATTCAATTGACAGTATATATGGTTATATCAAAGTCAATCTCCTCCGTCCAGTATGTAATACCCTAACGTTTTTATCTAACGTTATTTTTTTATCTAACGTTATAAATATACATGTTATATAACCTTATATATAACCTGTATCACATATAACCATATTAAATCACTTATTGATTTGGTCCGCGCAGCGGCCTCTCCAACTTGTTTCTGATATATTTGGAGTTTTATGAATAAATATATTAGGTTATATAATCAATAAGTGATTTAATATGGTTATATGATGATACAGGTTATATAACCTTATATATTTATTCAAAAAACTCTGATCGGTTACTTATTGGTGTAGTTAAGATAGAGTTTTGATTGCGAGTATATGTGGTTATATCAATCTTTGATCCAATATGATATGGTTGAATTAAGTTAAGGATTCGATTGATAGTATATATAGTTATATCAATATTGGTTATATACTAATTTTGTTAAAGGCTGTTATTTGTGCAGTTGTTCAAAGGGTGAAGAGTATTAAGTTACCTGTGAAGTCGATTGTGAAGAAGACAGCGGCGACGAAGGGAAAGAAGTTACAAGATCTCCTCTTTTTATTTTTTTAGAGTTAGAAAGGACAAAATCTCATGTATAACGTTTTTTTGTGTGTATTATTGTTACTAGAAGCAAGACATTGAGGCCGCTGCGCGGACCAATTCAATAAAGTGAAAATATAATGGAAAGAAGTTACGAGATCTCCTTTTTTTCTTTTTTTTAGAGTTAGAAAGGACAAAATCTCATATATATAACGTTATAAGGTTATATGTTTATTTTTTGTCACATGTATTACGTTTTTTTATGTGTATTATTGTTCCTAGAAGCAAGTCATTGAGGCCGCTGCGCGGACCAATTCAATAAAGTGAAAATATAATGTTATATAAGAGTTTTTGTGCAGCAAAACTCAAAAAAAATTCAACAAAAGCAGTTGAGATCAAGATGTAATTCTACAAAGTAGAATATACAATGTTATATAACGTTATATAAGTACAATAATGTTAGATACGAAACTGATCCAACATAACTGTTATTGCCCGAGAATTTTGCTATTTTCCGAGAATTTTGCGTGATTTGAAACGTATGAGGGATAATGGGCTAAAAGTTTGGGATTTGAATAGAAAGGGTAATTTTGTCAGGCACTATTTCCCTTTTTAAATGTAGTGGACTTTATGCCTTATTAAATACATATTAGTGGACCTAGTGGGTTAGAAACTTGATCAGTGGACCTAGTGGGTTGAAAACATGCTATAGTGGACCCTAGGCCAATTTTTTATAGATTTTACACATAGGTGACCCCAATACTTTTTTCGCAATGCAAGGAAATCGAACCTTGGATCTTGAGGTGGTAAACCCCTTCGTCCTGTCCGATCACCAACTGTATTACCCCTTGCGATTGAAAAAGGTTAGGCCATTATGTGGAAACTTGGATGAAAAGTGAAGCTTAATGTGACTTTTCACTACGTGAAGGACGAAAATGCCCTTTCATTTCCCACTAAATTACTACAGTAATAGAAGTGGTTATTAATCTAAAGTGGCCAAACGTGGCGGTTCCATCTAACTTATCCGGGGCATTCTTGTCATTAAAAATATGCCGACGAACTCTTGGAGAAGAATTGATCAACGTCTCATGGTCCACTTAATTAAGGAATTAGGAGTAGGAATTCATCACTTGTCTGATTCACACTAATGTTCTAGAGAATTTTTCTTTGATGACAGGTGAGTTCCTGCAGTGCCCCTTCTGGGCTGGAATTTGCAGCGCCTCCAAACTATGTCGTTTGGTGCATGCGTGGCTTAAAGAAATTTTGTCACTTTTATCCCATAGCAAATCTCTCCACTTTGAATTTCCGTTTGACCAAAAAAAAAATAAAAATCTCACCACTTTTTGTAAAGGGGGAAGCTCCGAACCTCAAAACTGTGACAATTTAAGGAAAACTTGTTTAAAAAATCAATAATACCGAGAATTATATTTCGCCAATAAATTCATAATGTCAAAAAATTACGTACATTTTTCACTACTCAGCTACTATCGCCTAAAGGATAGGAAAAAAAGAAGAAGAAGAAAGAATGACTATTGATTTGTTTTGACGAGATGAATCAAAAAAGTAAAAGATTATGAACCAAACTCATAAATTTGTAAAGAAAGACAAAAATAAGCCAAACAAACAACATTTCTTGGGTTATTTTATTACTTCTTCTCTTAAATTCTTGAGTTTCGATAATAATTTTTTACTTTTTCAATTCTTCTCATTGAGACTCAAGACAAACTAATAATTCATAAAAATTTGATACAAAACAAATAAAGATGATTTTTTTGAACAAAGACAAAAAATAATCGAAGTTGCTTATTAAGCCAAACCACATCTTTTTCTTTCTTTTGTTTTTTTTTTTGCATTGGATCATTTTTTTTTAGGCGACATGAGCTGAGTCATTTGTGCCTGGCGATTATTTTTTTGAGTTGTTTAGTGATCCGCAACAACCCCTTGATATTAGAAGGTGACATAGAGGAAAATATTATCGTAACAGGGGAGGAGAGAGAAGATCACAAGCAGGCAGAGGTGAAAGCGATTCATTATGTTTAGAGAGAGAGAGAGAAGATCACAAGCAGGCAGAGGTGAAAGCGATTCATTATGTTTAGAGAGAGAGAGAGAAGATCACAAGCCGGCAGAGGTGAAAGCGATTCACTATGTTTAGAGAGAGAGAGAGAAGATCACAAGCCGGCAGAGGTGAAAGCGATTCACTATGTTTAGAGAGAGAGAGAGAGAGAGAGAGAGAGAGAGAGAGAGAGAGAGAGAGAGGCAAGTTGGTGGCATTAGCTACTGATTATATATCCATGTCGCTTGTATTAGTTGGGTTGTCTGAGCTAAGTTATGCGTACGACAATTTGATCTTGGATAAGCATAAGCTAACGGAAAATGCCGAGAAAAAGAAAAGAAAAACTAACGGAAAAGTTTTTAAACGTACTAAAAACTAAATTACTTACGATGATCCATGGAAGCGGACCTGAAGTTTGTTTCCCATAAACTCTAATAGGTTTGGCCAAGTGAACATGAGAAAACAAATCAGTGCTTGTGGTTTATTAAGTCTCAGGTTTTGAATCCCACAGAGGCCAATCTTGGAGCTACTGGAGAATTTGCTCAATCGTTAACTTTAAGGCTGCAAAATTAGTCGAGGTGTGCGTAATTAAGCTGGCCCGAACATTTGGTCATTAAAACAAAAAGGTTTGTACCTCGTGATTTTTTAAAAGCCGTTAGATCCGCAAATCGTGTTATGGATGAAAACTGCCATTAATTTTTTGACACCGTTGATTTTGATCCTAGGGCAATGGGATTGTGACGTGTAAGTTTCTGCGCCACTTGATCAGATATATGGTCATGGACAAAAATGACGGTTTGGTGGTGGCGGTGGTGGATTCAAATATTGGGTCGGTGATCTAAGGATTGAGAAAGGTTAGGTTTTTTTTTTTTTTTTTTAACACAGAGTGTACCCGGGTCAGCTTACGCGCATCATGGGACTAAATCTCTACGACTCCTATCAACCTTTGCTAATCCAAAAGTTTTTACGCATGAATGACCTCAAGAATTTTTTCGCAGTGTAAAAAAATCGAATCTAGAATCTCAGGTTGATAACCCACTTCATCCAACTGCACTATCCCTCGCGGTTGAGAAAGGGGTTAGGTTATGTGGAAACTTGGATGAAAAGTGAAGCCTAATGTGACTCTTAACTACACGAAGGATGAAAATGCCCTTTGATTTTCACTAAATTACTAATATAGGAGTAAGTTGTAAATCTAAAGTGGCCAAACGTGGCGGTGCCATCTAACTCATCTGGGGCATTCTTGTCATTAAAAATGTCAAAGTCATATGCCGACAAACTCGTGGAGAAGAATTCAACGTCTCAAGGTCCAATTAATTAAGGATTTAAGAGTAGGAATTAATTACTTAAGGATTTAAGAGTATGAATTAATTACTTGTAGTCTGATTCACACTAATGTTCTAGATACATTTTTTTCCTCATGGTTCACACTAATGTTTGGGCCAATTTACTTGCCCCTTAACTAATTTTTGGAAATTTTATTCTATCTTGCCCTAGCAGAGAGTTCAATGAAAGTCGGAACAAAACTCTGTATGTTTTAGTGACATTTACATATGCATGTTTCTTTGTGTTCGGTTATGACAATGACAAAGTAGAGAATAAACAAACTAACAAGAAAAAAGGGGGAAAAAGAAAGGAGAAAGAAAGGGGAGGGGGCGGTGTGTGTGTGTGGGAATGGGGGTTGTGCTGAGTCAGCAGTAGATGTGTATTCAACATTAGTCACATAATCAGAATGCTCTGCGCTTTCAATTCTCAAATAGAGCTTGCGTTCTCAATTTTTGGTTTTGTGAATTTTAGTAGTTTGGTATGTGTTTCAAAAATGTTTTTACACTAACTCACACTCCCGCTTATCCACGTGCATGCAAATTATCTGACAATGGTCAACTTCCATTCCTTTTCGTCACCAACAAAAGGTAATTATTCTTCTCTCCCTAAGGAGAGAGTCTCGACCATCTTACACCCATAAAGGTAGGAGAGGAAAGGGGATCTGAATCTAACGAGGGTTGTGGGGAGGAAGAATGAATAGGAAAAAGGGGAAGAAAGAAAGGAGAAAGAAGGGGAAGGGGGTGATGTGTGTGTGGGAATGGGGATGTGCTGGGGTGAGGGTTTCTTAGGAAGCAGATGTTGTGTGATCAACATTACTCACAGGGAAAAACTACAATACTCACATAATTAATCATTCTCAGTGACCTTTTCAAAAAAAAACATAACTAATCGTTCAAAATGCTTGCGCTCTCAATTCTCAAACAGTGCTTGTGCTTTTAGTTTTCGCTTTCGTGAATTTTAGTAACTTGGTATGTGTTTCAAAGACGGTTTTACACTAGTACGCACTCTCGCTTCTACATGCGCATACAAATTATGTGACAATGGTCAACTTCCACTCCTTTTCGTCACCTACAAAAGATAAATTACAGTTCTCAGGATTTGAGATATTAGTAGCGTCAAGTCCAAATTTTCATGGGTCTTGATTTTGCCTAGTCTATATAGTGGGTCGGATATAAGCTGGATGTGGAGATTAATTTCTTGAACGCAAGCCTAATTGGCTCTCCCCTATACAATTAGGCTTGCATTCTTTATATTGTCGTAATGCCGTTCACATATCCACATAAAGATGTTTAATATATAAAAATGTCAAATGTCACTTCATTAGCAAAGATGGAGTCAGGATTTATTCGGCAGAACTTGGAGCCATTTCCAATTGTTTATGACATAGGTGGAAAAATTTTAAATTTCAAAAAATCTTTGGAATAATTTGGCAATAGTTATGGGTTCAACTATGAAAGTAACACCAAAATTATAGCTACTCTAGCAATATTTTTCAACTCGGTGGGGTAAAATAATCCCACTTGTCAATGGATAGCTCCATGCATGACAAGAGAAGATAATTTTAAAATTCACGTTAAATATTTATAGCGTTGACACACCCAGGAGTTGCTCAGTAATTCAGGCGGATGTCCAGACTTTGAGAGTACTCTTCAAGATCTGGGGTTCGATTTCCCACAGGGTGAGTATCATGAAGTAAGTGGGGAGCCAGGACTGGGGTGGCTATGCTAGCTTTCTGGAGGTTTGGGTTACACAGTCGGATCTATTTAGTGACCTGACTATACGACTGTTCCTCCGTTAAAAAAAAAAAATTTCGCTATAGCAATGGATATAACTTATTATTGGAGAAGCTTTGAGATATTTACGGCACAAGTTCTCGCTATGCTGGGGTTTGCTGGCAGCATAATTGATTAATCCGAGAAATAATTTTAAAAAATAATCTAAGACATTGACATTTACCGTTGATAAGGAAAAAGGAAAAAAAAACAAACATTGACATTTACTTGAACCAGTTAAATGTTAGTATTTTTTAACCAGATTCTCAAAATCTGAAAGCTATCAAGTAATTTTTTGATTTAACAAAACGTATATCTTTCTACTTCTAATGTTAACATCACGAACTACATCAATCTCATCACATTCCTTTCTTCTTCCTGCTACCTAGGCTGTAAATGAACCGAGCGGCTCGCGAGCTTGGCTCGGCTCATTCGATGAAAGCTCTACTCGTTAAGAGTGGCTCGGCTCAATTAATGAGACTTGTTTAATAAAGGGCTTAGCTTGGCTAGTTAAGGCTTGAGCCGACTTAGCTTGGCTCGAGCCGAGCTTGAGC
>BPLS01031915.1:0-12534 GCA_019656275.1 Rhododendron kiyosumense | reverse complement strand
TTGGGGACTTAAAAGTTATCCGGGATTTTCAAATTGGGGTGTCTACAAGTTAGTTTGGTTCAATCTGAGATTTGATTACCGTGATGGAGGTCGGAGTGGACTCGCCGAAGGCCGACAGGGTGTCCGGAGTCATGATGGAGTTCCCTGCCACAGACGATGCTTCATTCTCACCGCCTCGCATGCCGCGGCGGCAGCGGAGGCGCTTGCATGTCGAAGGAGAAGGCATAGCCTCGACTGTCGAGGAAATCGAAGCCAAGCTCAGATACGCTGATGAGATTGTGGGATTGGTGGGCTCGGAGTGAGAATTGGTGGTGGAGAGGCGGTGCGGAGATGGTCTCGGAATGAGATCGAGAGAGAATGATTAGTTGTTAGATGGCGAGAAGGAGGGACTAAACGGAATAAAAAGGGCAAAAATGTCATGACATAATATATCCGAGCCTTCACAGGTTCGGGAATAATATTCTGGGTTGGGTTCAAACTGAACCTAAAAAAGAGGACCGGCCTCTAATTTTCTATATATAAAAAAAGAGCCACGCATAGCAGAGGAGAGACCGGGCACTACGGCTGGGAATAGAAGGAATCAGAGGCTGCGAAGACCAACTTTCTGATGGCCGGCTAAATTCCTTTTTTAGGGCGTAGATGAAACTCGAACTCTGAGTAACGATGTTTTTGTTTTGATTTAGTATTTTTATTATTCGAATCGTGATTGTATGACTTGAGGATTTATCTGCGATATTAATTTTCTCTATCAAAGCTTGTGCATGATTTTCTAGATTTTTATGTACATTCATACAATGGTTCTTAATTGTTTGTGATAACTGAGTAAGATGAGTTATGCTCCCTAAGACGCGCTATGCTATTAGACGATCCGTGTCATAGAGACGGGTCGTACTAATAAGGTGGTTCGTGTTAGGCGGCAATACCCCATGCTATTCGGTGATTCATAAGTATATTTAGGCGATATTGTATGGACCCACAAATCCTAACAATATTCGGATTGATTTGAGTAATTAACCTTTGTCATCGCATAAATATTGTTACAACGGGTCGACTGGATTCGAAACCCTTGATCTTTTATCTCATAAACTCTCTCTACTTTATAATTGCTTTAAAATAATTTGGTTTTCATAATTTTATAAATCAAACAATCGAATCTCTTTCCGAATTAATTTAGAAATCAATTGAAGCAATCGTAACTTAGCCTTCATAATCCCTGACGACAATACTCGGAGTACTTACCGCTGTCTTTTATGTAGTAATAATTATTCTATTTTATTAAATATTTTTAATACGGAAATAGAGCGATCATGCTGCAATGAGTGTTAGTAAGGTACTTCACTCTTGTTCATCAATAGTATCTTCTTGTCAACATAAAAGAGGAAATAATAATTCTCTTTTGATGGCTTGTTGTTACATAAATGATGAACTCGTGGAACTTCTGGCTTCGAGCCTGAGTTTATACTTTCTAGGAAGATGGCCAAACACATTTCCGATATTCTCTGAGCGCCTACATTGGAAATATGTTTCTGTATTGTGCATAATGTAACATACAGTTCTTCATGACACAACCGGTAATTTCCTGTTTTATGGTGAACAAAAACAAACAAAGAGAATAGAAGATGAAATAAGAATTTTTGTACAACACAAACTTAACAGAAAATCTGTCCACACAGACATTATATGCACAGATTGTGCACAGATTTTTTTGTGGGGTCCACCACGGGTCTCACACAAATGATCCAAGCTGTTCATTGAATGTAAAATATTTTTTCAAGGGTCCCTGTGAAAAATCATCTTAATAAGATACTTATAGGTACTCGATCCAATTATTTAACTTTTCATTTTCTTAAAATCTTAATGAAAAGTTAGATGATTGGGTCGAGAACTTAGAGGTATCAGATTGAACTGATTTTTCATAGGGACCATTGAAATTTTTTTTTACATTTAATGAACGGTTTGGATCATTTGTGTGGAACCCGTTGTGGGTCCCATAAAAAAATCTGTGCACAATCTGTGCAGTTTTGTCTGTGTGGATAGACTGGTTCCAAACTTAATTTGGTATTGTTTCACAAACTATCTTGGCATGCAAATTACTCCTACCTGCTGAGGGAAATCACCATCGACCATTTGCGCGTTTATTAAAATCCTTGCTGCTTTATGTAGCGGTGTCGTATCTCTTTGAGCCTGGAATTATATATATGATGACTTTAATAAAGAAGACGCAAATTAAATACTTGCAGTACTCCATTCTAGAACTTATTTTCTTATGAAATGTGAATAAGCTAGCAATATTTTAACACTTTGGATGTTAAGATCACTAACTTGTCCGCTATAAAGAAGTCCCAGCATAGCCCATGATGTTTGTATCAGATTCGTTCAATTCAATTCCCTTCCAACGGTTGATACTTCTGTATCACTTAAATGCTAAAACATGAGCAAGAAAATTTTGTCAAGAATCATGCACCATGCATTGGTCGCCAAGGAGGAAAAACAAATACGCAGATCTTTTATTTCAACTTTTTAGTCCAAGGATATCATCAGATCCGTAATTAACCTAGGTGTTGGAGTTACCATAGATGGGCATGATTCAAGGCTTTCACCCCAACCCCCTTCTTCATTTTGTGTTGAAAGCAAAAATCTAACAGCTCTACGGACTGCTTCACTGTTGTTGTATGTCTTTCCTACCAAAGCAAACCCCCAAGAACAAAAAATGTGCCGTAGATGAAACAAATTTCCCAATATCCGTACCTGCCAACAGGGTTGTACACATTTGAGTCGTTTTCCTATTTGTTCCCAAAGTACCTCTATTTGCATAAATGAGTCCAAAAGAGAAAGCAGTTAAAACTCACCAAGAACCATCAGGCCATTGTATCTCTTCTAGAAAACAAATTCCTTTCGCCACTGAGGTTTCTATTTCTTCCTCTCTATGGCCTGGGTGCAAGCGTTTGAATGTCACAAGAGCTTGGATTATCGAAGCAGTGCACTCAACATGCCTAAGAAGGAGCATATTGTTAGTTATATGGACCAGCCATTGTTCATAAACTATATGACAAAGATAAAAGAAAAAAGAAAAAGGGTTTAAGTTCTTACTCTTTCTCGACCAAAATGTCAGCAAATAGTTCTGAAGGATTCAAATCCTGAGAAGTTTAAAAAGTTGTAAAAAGGATTAGACATACCATCGCATTGTTTCATCGGTGTGTCACTATGTAAAAGTGAACAAAGAAAGAAAAGACATGGCTTGTTTTAGAACTTCTTTAGTAAGAACGAGTGTTAAAAGGAGGCTTGAGCGACAATAACTGTTTGTAGAACCAAAAAAAATTACCTGTAAATATGGTTGTGGAACTGGGGGCTCCCATATTGCAAACCCACCACTTTCAGGGCTCTAAGTGGATAGAGAAGTTAGATAATTCAGTTAGTTAAGTTATGAATTACCAAGTTGTGAAGTAAGTTTATAAATAGCAATGAATAATATGATCTATGTAGTACCTGTACGTAAAGCAACCCATTCACAGCATCGTGCAATCGCTCGACATCAACTTTTTCTCCAACAATTTCAGAAGGCATTTGAGAAAGTAAGAATAGACACTGCATGCAAAAGAAAAAAATTTGGTTACGGCGAACAATGAATTTCTTAATTGCTCCAAATATGTGCTGATGAATACAGATGTAGATTACCTTAAGCGATTCTGATGTGCAATCCGAAACCCCCCAACCATGGTCTTGATCAGAGAAAGTCCACGATCCTTTAGTAAAGTGCCGATACATACTCTTGAAATCCCCAGCTGGATTTTCTTTGACCTTCAATTTAACAGTATAAACAGCTAAATGAAATTTCACTAAACTTAACCATACTTGTGTAATTGTGTTTGTTTATGTACACAGACATGCATATCATTGGAGAGGAAAGAAACCTGTGATTCTTTGATGAAAAAATGTGCTTTCTTTAGTGAGTCACCATATTCGTCAACCATATTGCTGGCAATAATTGCCTGAGTTGCAAAAGTACAATCCCATAGCTGACTACCAAAACTCTGCAATGAAACAACCGAATTAATTGACAATTGAGCCTGAATGGAACATCGAGCTTACATTATAAGCGACAATCTCTAAATGAAGAATGACGAAACCAGAATTGAGATTGTCATAAAAAAAACTAACCTGCATTTTCATTCCATCTTCGGCCAGCCACAAGTAATCCGGAACTCTAGCTAAATGGTACTTGAACTCATCACCATTTGGGTCCTCTGCCCAGCAACACATCATGTGCAAACTCTGCAACAGAAACAACTTCAACAGGATTTACAATCAAGTTCTCTAGTTTAAGCGACATAATTACCTTTTCCACACATCCTATGGCAATGTATCTGCTGCTCTCTGCTCCATAGCGCATGTACTTAATCGCTTTTTGCATGGCTCTCTCTCTAATCTTGTTGAAGGGCCAACGGGTTATAATTGGCTCGCTCAAGTAATGAAGACCATCCCAAAGTAAGTCTTGTACAAAGGTATGAGGGTAGTAGTAATCCTCCTGCAGTAGCGATAAACATATCGGAATTGTAATTTCCTAACTTATGCATGAATCGTAAGACAGAAAGGATCAACAATAGATTTTACCAACCTTACAACAGTCATGTCGCGCTTTGTTCCAGCAGATTTCCTCATATGGCTTGGTGTGAATTTCTTGTCTCAATGCCTTGACTAGATTAGTGATCGGCCCATGGTATTTCTTCCCATACAAATACGACATGGGCATGTAAGTCGTGCGACAATAGCACCACATTTTCGCTAATTAAAGAAATAGATGTTGATCAGACCAGGCTACATAATAGTACAAAGACACACTATAGAAAATCGTAACTCTCATGAATTTGATTCTCTCAACAAGGAGTAAGAAAACCAACTTTTCGCTACCTGGATGATAAGGGAAAAATGAAGGAAAAAGCCAGAACTCTGGAGGCAAAGGATTGCAGCCTGCCCATTCATACACACCTAGCACCTGAAAAGGAGAGATTCAAAACAATCCATCAATTTTATCTTAAGAAGAGAGAACATATTTTCACCAATTTTCCTTGAAGTTTGAAAGAAAGTTGCATCATACCGAAAGATAGACCTTTCCCCAAGAAGGAATTCCAGTTGCACCACCATTGTCAAGAATCCACTTCCGGCCTTTGGCCATTGCCCCATTTTCTCCATCATCGGGCCCTTCTCCTAGCAATCGCAAGGCAACATAGCTAAGTCCCGAACCGATCATGGTGCTGTGGCCTTCTATATAGAATCCATCCCCCATCATCGTTCTACATAGCACATTGCGCCAACAGTTTAGATACACATTGGACTAGTTTGGATTTTCTATGCCAAAGATTCATGGGAATTGGACTAGAACTTACCTGATGAAGATAAATATAGCGAATCAACTCCTTTCTGTGTTCTGCTGTTAGAAATGTATTGATTGCTCCACTAATGTATAGGACGATTATCTGCAAAAAAATTGTAACACTCGTAATTGATTCAATAGGAACACTCAGATGGCTTGAAATCAAAGGAGAAAAAACTATCTGATTAGTATACTCAACAAAGGATATTTAGTTACCAATGCAGGGTATCCAGGGCCAGATTGCACGCACCTCGGACTTATCCCTACAGCCCCTCCCACACAGCTATTTCACATGCTTATGCGTGGGGGGTGAGGTGGTGTTTTTTGACTGGAAATGGTATCAATCAATAATGGGGAGCTAAGACTAGTTCTCCCTAAATTTTTTATCCGAATTTTTTTTCAGTATTTTTTACCTTTCGTCTTAATTTTTGGAATTAATCATTTATCTCAACAAGAAAAATCAGAAAAGTATAAAAATGTAGACCGTAGTTGAATTTTTTTTATATATAAAATGACACTAAAAACAAAAATACCAGCCGTTTGATATTTTTTCCGTCCTCAGTAATTCATAATTTTTTTACCTTTTAAACTACTCCCGTCGAGACGAATGAATAACCCAAAATGTAAAGTAAATCTAACAAAAATTTAAGAAAAATGCGCAAAAATACCAAAAGAAGAATGGAGAGTGGATGTAAATTGCCAAATGGCCACATGATTTCACTTCCCATCGGACAAAAGCACACATAACATAAAAGTTAAAACCCATCACTACGTAGCGATTTTTCGGACCTCCGGTACCGCTATGCCTGTGCTACCCAAAATGCCCACCCATATCGCCCGGTGCCCACTACGTATTGCTTTGTATCTAAAATTTTGCCCGCTAAACGACCGCTTTAGGTGCTCCAGCGCCAAAAAGTAATTTAAAAAAATTACGATCACCTACATCCGATTAACTACGTATCATTTGATACTCACGCTACTACTACATCGCTACCACCATGCAGTCCACTACCACTTTTAAAACCTGGACATATTTTGCTCCTTAGTCAATGTACAATTGTTGCATTTTATATGCTTGCTAGTTGCTACCACTACGCAGTCCGCTACAATTGTTGATGTACTTACATGTATATATGTGTGTGTGTGTGTGTGTGTGCGCGCGCATGTGCGCGTGCGTGCGAGAGAGGGAGGTGGGGCCTTACTAAGGGAGGTGTGAAAAACATGGGACCGGCATTTTCAGCTGGCCAGTGGCCATCACTTGACTGGATTGCACGATTTAATCGAATAGCTTTCCTCAAAGCAGTTGTCACGGCTTCATGCTTCACTTCTTCTGTCTCCCCCAATCTCACTGGTGCAATACTCAAATCGATATTCTTGTTTTCCTTTTTCAGCTGTAAACAAAATTGCACTACTTTTTATGGTCGATCAGGCCAAAAAGCGGTTTTTTTTTTTTTTTTTGTGTCTTTTTTACGGGGACAAACAAACACAACTTATATTGACAAAAAAAAATCAGATACAAGTTGGAGTTTGTCATTACCTGCATCCGCATTAGAAGATCAGCACAAGGTAGGGCTCGGGTTCGGTCTTTTTTACAGTTGTCCTTGTACTCCTGTCGAGCTTGTTCAACTGCTTCGCGCTCTTCCGGCGTCCCTGCATCAGGGTCGAATTCCCAAATTTGTCTACCAACATAGTTGTTGGTGCTAAACAAATATGGTTCCTTGCCTTCAGCAATCTTTAGCTTCCACATTTTCTAACAAGTGTTTTCTCAGTAACTACACAGATGCTTTGCTATATCTCTGCATTCATAAGCTCACAATTTAGAAATACACCATTTTTGTATAGGTTCTTCTATTTGATGGATTCGAAAATTGAAATTCCGAAAAGGTTTATTTTTTTATTTTAAAAAACCTAAAATCTATAAGCCATAAATAGGAGTAACACTATTTTGGTAATCTTTTCTCCAAGTTATTTTTCGGCTTTAGGCATTTTTTTTTAGCTTCTTTGTTTTTTGGGGGGCTTGTTTGTGCTTGCAGCTTGGCCTTTGGGTGATGTTTTTGGACATAATACTATCTGGACAAGCGCGTTTGTTTTTTCATAGAAATGCTAGCCATTTTTGCAAGCCCAGAGAAGGTAGTAAAAATGAGGTAATAATTGACCAAAGCAGTAGACAAAGAAATAATTAGAGAAAAGAATTAGGATTGCCTGTGTATAACATCCTGATTTTCGGATACGTAGTTATTAAAAGATTTTCCAAAATAATTTCTTAAATAAAGGACATTTTCTTTGAATAACAACAGAAGCTTAATTTAATTAAAATACTTTGAAATTAACTGAGAGAAATTAAATAGAGCCACTACTGATACGATTGATTCTTCTAGAGGCTGTCTTCTAGTTGATATGATCCTTCAGCTCCGTTTTCTATACTTGGTGTGAAATGCCATGGTAACATAGTAACGTGAGTGACGACACTCAATAGATAATCTCAACCCTACTAAGCCCTTACTTTATAGTTAAACAGTCATTCAATATAAAAGTACGTACTACAGAAGAATTTCACATCATTCTTTTTTTACTATTCGTTAACTCAAGTACGTGAATTCTGGATTCTTCGCCACAAACACCCTTCCTCTAACATCCACTAAAATTTTGACCATCCCATGGAAAAACTCTTCTCTTATTTGTCCTACAACGAGGTTCGAAGTGAATACAACTAAATTATGTATTAAACAATACGGATTCGTCCACAACCATTATAGGAGAATCGCTCACCATGACATCTCAAGCTTTAGAGGTCGCATCATCTTAATACCGAGATCCCTTTTACCGTCTCCCAACTCTATACATTGGGTGCTTTACCATACTCCTAATGCACACATTGGGTATTGTACCATATTAAGGGATCCTTTATGATTTTCCAAAATACTGTACTTGGAGTCTTTTACCGTTCTCCAACTCATCTAAAGGTATTTTATAGCACTAGGGTCCTTTACGGGCACCCAACATCGTAAATCAATTGTATCTTTTTATCCTTTACTTAATTATCAATGTCTGTGTTCACTACTCCAAACCATCCCATGAATGCTCCGGATGCAATAAAGCGCGTTTGAATACCAAGGAATACTCCGGATGCAACCAAGTACTCAAGGCCACGTGCCACCCTATTGTGGTGCCCGAAGAGTCATGAAGAGATGATTTGGAGGTTGCTCGGGTAGCCCAATGGTCAAGGGAATTGAAGGAGATGTGAGGATTTTTCCAAAATATTCAATTTCCAACAATTTCATGGTAGAATTATCATATCTTTTGATGTAAAAATGATAGTGGATCCAAACCACTTGGGTTAGAAAGTAGACTTGGCAAGCTTTCCAACGGTCTAAAAAACACCCAAATCCGAGTTCGGGAGTGTCTGGAGCGAGCCCATGAAGCTTAGTCAAAATCTGCCATAACAGCGTGGTATCGATACAAGCATTTTTGCCGTATCGATACCATAAGGAAACAAAGAGTTTTGAAGGAAATCCGTAGGAGTTCTGTATCGATACAAGCATTTTTTCTGTATCGATACAGTGACCATTTCTGCAGATTTTTGCTACTTTTTGGACTTTCCATTTATAGAATACTTTCCACTTTTAGAAAGTTCCGGGATATTTTATGGAGAGAGAGGCTAAGTTGAATAAATACACCTCTCTCTCCCCCTTAGTCATTAGGTAGATTTTTATGCTTTAAGTTTTTTTAATTTCTTAGAGCACCATTGTTAACCTTTCAAGCTTTCTAGTCATTTCTTTCGAGAACTCCTTAAGGTGGTATTAGTCGTTTATCGTTTTCTCGTTCATTAATGTTATAGCTATGGTTAAGATCTTTATTAATATCAAGTTTATTTCCGTTTCTATCGGTTAAAAATGTTTTCAATATTTAGCATGCTTTCTAGTCTTTTTAATATGTGTGAGTAGTTTCCTTAGCTAAGTCTTGGGCTACTCTTTCCTAATGACTTAGGTGGTTATTTGGTTCTCAAACCTTCGGGCTTAAAATCATAATTTTCGGAATTTTATTAACCTGGCCATTTTGGTCTAAGCGAGGGGTGTTAACTCCTTGGTATATCGCTTAGTCAAGCGGTCTTGGCAAGTGACATATTGAGGACTCGTGGCCTCCTACGTGTAAGATACATTAGCAAAAATAGATTAGTTTAGTTTCGTTTAATAACATCTTTCAATAAACATAGTTTTTAAAGTTATATGGTCGAGACTCTCGCTTGAGTTATGTTTGAGAACCAGTAGCGGCCTTTGTCGAGGGTTAGACGATCCCTAGACTTGCCTCTTTTTAGTTCACAAATCTCATTTCTAGTCTTTTATTTAGCTTTTCCACTTTATAAGCAAAACTGAGTTGGCCGTCTTAAATGCCGAAACCCACCTATAAAACCTACAATCCAAACTAGTTATATTTCGATTCTCTGTGGGTACAATCCCGGACTTCCGGATATTATGCTACCAACGACTTAGCCCTACGTTTTGGGTATTTCAATCTTATTTGAAGGTGAGGTTTCGGAGGCTAAGCAGTCTCGATGATAGAGCCGAAAAAGTAAAAAAAGTTTGATCAAAACTCATAATTTTTTAAAAAAAGAGAAAAATAAGTAAAAAAAAATGCAGCTTTTTGACTTCTTTTTTTCCCTCTTTCAAAGAAATTATGGAGTTTAGTATGAAGCAAAATAATAAGCTTGAGCAAAACAAATAAATGATAAAAATATTAAAAAAAAGACAAAAAAAATAAAGTCACCTTACTTATTGAACCAAAGCCGAGCCAAAAAAAAAAAAAAATACTTATTGAACCAAAACAATCCCCCCCCCCCCCTTCTTTCTCACAGACACATACAAACACTACTACAAAATGATATAAAGATCACGGTACAAAAATTAAAAAGATCTCACTTTTTATAAAAGCGTAATAAAATGTTATAGACTATAGTTTTCATCTCAGTTATACGAAAAAACTGAGATATAAAGATTTTTTAATCTCAGTAATCTAAAAAATAAGATCGTAACTAGAAGAATATATCTCATTCTCAAAAAACTGAGATTATATATGAAAGGATATATCTCGTTTTGAAAAAAACTGAGATGAAAAGATTTTTTAATCTCAGTAATTTAAAAGTGAGATCGTAACTTAAAGAATAGATCTCATTTTTTAAAAACTGAGATTGTATATGAAAGAATATATCTCATTTTAGAAAAACTGAGATAAAAAGAATCTTTAATCTTAGTCATCTAAAAACTGAGGTCGTAAGTTAAACGCATATGTTATATATTAAATATTTCAATTATATATTGAAAAGTGTGTGTAGTGTAGTTGGTTAAAGCTTCTGTGTAAAACTTAAGAGACTTGGGTTCAAAACCCAATAAGAGAAATAGAGTAGGATTTTTTCCCTTAGGAAAACACCCCTTTTAATCTCGGTTTTTTTAAAAACCGAGATTATTTCTCTCTAAACAACCACGCTTTTACAATAAAACTAAGATGTTAAACTATTAAAGGTCACGGTTTTATCATTTTAATCATAGTTTTATATGTTTAGTCACATTTTAAATGAGTTTTAACCACGGTTTTTATCCTGTAGTTAAAAGATAAAGACTTTTAGTTACACCTTGATAGACCACGGTTTTGAATGTAAGATTAAAAGTGAAAGATCACACCAAATGACCGAAATCTTTATCTATTTTTGTAGTAGTGAAACAAAGATGCGAACAATCCCTTGACCTCATTTCCCTCTTTTGGGCTCTTTTTCGTTTTGTCCTCATTCAATTTTTTCGGCGTTTATCGTTTTGTGACAAGTATTTCACAGTTTTTTATTAGCTCCAATTAGAAAAGTAAAAAATTATGACTTTTACCCAAATATTTTTGAAAACATCCAAGATAAAGCCCAAAAAGCAAGTTGTTGGTATTTATCTTGAATATTACAAAAAATATTAGGGTAAAAGTAAAAAAAAATTACTTTTTCGATTCTCTTGTAGAGACAAACTAATAGGGATAAAGAGTTTGTCACAAAACAAACAAATACTTGAATAAAGAAAAAAAAATCACTTGACTTTTTAATCCAAACCTAAGTGGTGGTTTTGGCGAACGCAATGAAGACCGAAATTGTACAAATTGATGCAATCATCACCTTCCAAACAATTCTCTGATGCAGCCTCTGACTTCTCATCGAAGTTATGTTACTGTTTGGAAATGGAAAAAAACAAGAAGTAGAAACCTGATTTTTGAAAGTTTTCTTAGCCTCTAATTGCTTCATTTTTATTCAAAAAAAAAATTGGGTTTTAATCATAAAATTTTACTTTTCTGAATCTCCTTCTTGAGAGAAATGAGAGGAGGGAAAAGAGGGAAAGGGAAACCCAAAAGGAAAAAAGAAAATTGGAAAACGGATCGGGCGGGTTTGACTTGGCCCATTTTTGACCCAACTTGTTTATTTTTTTACTCCCCCATATTTGACTCACGACCCGTTTCAATACGCCCAAACCCGCCCGTTTGTCACATCCATATGCTAACATCAATATATACTAGGCAGCAGTGTGTGATGATAAAACATTCTTATCTTTCTAATTTTTAATATAATAATGAAGTTATAATAAAAGAAAATCAGTCGTGGGGCCGGAACATTACACTACGTAATTAGGAGGACTAAAGTGTTATTTTAACAAATGTTTTAAAAACTCATTTCGGGTCTTCACTGTCAAAGCCGCGCCACACCTTGTCCGGAAGCGGTTCGACGTTATTTTCGATTTCCATCACTCCGCAACATTAACACAACAATGTTATTCATACAATAATTTAACGCATTTCACTATCTCGTTTTCACTAGCAAAAAAATTTCAACATTTTGTCATTTTGTTTTCATTAACAGAAAAATTTCAGCATTTTACCATTTCGTTTTCATTAACAAAAAAATTTCAGCATTTTGCCATTTCGTTTTTATTAACAAAAAAATTGTTAACAAAAATTTTTTTTGCTACAATAACTCTACTCACAAATCCATCAACAACTTATTCACTACCGGAAACAACTTAACATTTCTCCTCTCTGAATGCAGTGGTGGTGGTGGTGTTTGTGGGTTGTGTTTTTCGGATTGCAGACAGGGGTGTATTTATACTAGTGAGGGAGGAGTGGGGTGCAACATTTGGAGGTGG
>BPLS01031914.1:0-16076 GCA_019656275.1 Rhododendron kiyosumense | reverse complement strand
GTGCTCTCTCTCCATGCTGCCTAAGTACATGAGTTAATGGAATGCTCGGATTTCGCCTTCCAGAACCACTAACTCTTTTCTGTGACCTTCCTCGGAAGCGGCCGCGAATCCCTTGCCCATATTTGTTGCTACCATACACACTAGTTAGGCCAGTGGAATTCTTCTCTCTCATGTGTCCATCTTGGTCTGCCTCTGGTTGTTCAAAATCTTCTATGTTCTTCATGACAGAGTACCCTGATGTCTGGAGATAACTCACAGAGGTTATTAAAATAATGGTTATATGGTGAAAAGACAAAGATCAAAAAATTACAATCACAACATTTTAGTAAAATATCTAAATAATCGGAAAAAAGAAGAAAGTATTCCCAAATAGCACCCCCATCAATGGTAGGGTTATCGCCTAACGGCCTAACATTTGACATCAAAAGAACAAACTGCCTGTGTTCAGTCTCAAATCTGCAACCTGGAGGTTAGTAGGCTGTTTTTTGGACCAGTCACCCCTACTTTAGTAAAATCAAGAATGTCTAATCAGTCAAATTTAGACCACGGAGGTAATAAGTTGATGTCGTTCTACATTGATATAAAACCAGGCAGCAATATTAAAAAAACAGGGAGTCAGTGGCCTACTCGTCAACCAAGAATACCAAATTCCATGCTGTGCCCAAGATGCCTCCACAACTATGGTTCCGTTCCAGCTGTCCAGAATTGTGTGCCGGACAGCTATTACCAGAATTAGTGCATTGGTTGAAAGTAAAGGAAACAGACTCATTTATATGTGTCCATCGTACACAAGAATTTCGGGAAAGTTAAAATATAGTTGCTTAATTACGTAGGGAACTAACCGAAAAATGAGATTTCTAGGGAATTTTGCAGTACAAAATTCAAGGGAAAACTAATCCTAGTGATAAGCCCTCAATAGTGTAAATAATAGGGCTTATCTCCCTCATTTTTGTCACACAAATGCGCACAACTTGCTTAATTTGAACGATATTGCGCGAAAGGTGTGTCTTTGTCGTTTTCAAGTAAACCGTGTGAACAAGGCACATTTGGACGTCATGGATAGCCCCGAGTGTGTCCAAGTGCCCAAGGCCACGTGGCACTCCACGACCGAGTCCCAAAAGTCATGAAAAAGAGGCTTTGAAGCATACTCGGGATGCCCAAGGGCCAAAGGAAGTGAGGGAGATGCGAGGATTTTACCAAAGCAACTCATCTTTCGACCAACTGAGGGTAGAATCGTCATATCTTTTGATGTACAAATTGTTTCTGATCCAAACCACTTGGGTTAGAAAATAGACTCAACAAGCTTTCCAACGGTCCAAAGAACATGCAAATCTGAGTTCGGGAGTGTCCAGAGTGATCCCGCGAAGTTTGCCCAACAATCTGTCCAACATGTATCGGTACTGAGAAATTGCCAGTACCGGAACAACCTGAGCAGAATCAGTTCCAAATCTGCCAGTCAAAGACTTGTATTGGTACTGAGGATTTGGCGGTACCAGTACAACCTGGAAAATTCTGCGTTTTTGTGCCCAACTTTATAACTTTCCAGGGGCATTTAGGACTTTTGTAACACGACTTTGAGGGCCTATAAATACATTCTAACATCATTTTAGTAGGTTATCTTCCTTTTTGCTTTCTCTCTCTACCTCCCTCTCTTAGGAGCTCTCAATCCCCCATGGATTGAGCTATAGATTTCCATTTCTCTTACAATTTCCTTTCAATCATGTAAGTACTCTTAATTTCAATACATGTTTTAGTTGTTAATCTCGTTTTTCACCATGTTTCTAGCATTTCCTTCATCTTTCTTGCTTAGTTCATCTCTAATGGAGGGGTAGCCTCCTTGGCTTGGTCATGGGGTGATTTCTACCCCATGATTTAGGTAGTTTAATGGCTTCTCTCATTTCGTGTGCTTAATGTGGTTTGTGAATGGATTAAGTTCTTGTCTTTATGTAACAAAACCAAGGGTTGTTAACCTCTTTGATTATGTGTAGGCAAAGACTTGATCTCTTGCCACATATAATGCTTGGAGCTATGTCACTCTAGTGTTTGCCAAAATGCCTAAAAGAACTTGTTGAGCTCTAATCTTTGGTCTAAACTTAGGGTTGTTAACTTCTTTGATGCCGTGTCAACAAGGAAACTTGGCACACGGCATGCTTGAAACTCTGTCACTCTATTTGTTTGATAAAATGTCTAAATGTATTCCTTTCCATTTCCAAATCCCGTTGTATAAGTTTAATTTGAGTTTCATGGTTAAATCTTCTGAGTGAGATCAAATGACTTTGAATCTCACTTAAGTAATTAAAGAGAAGCATTGAACGGCATAAGTTATGGGAGGAATTAACCCCTAGACCTTGCCGCTTTTAATTTCTAGCCAATCTTCATTTTCAATCGAGTTTGGAGTTAGAGAGAAATTCCACCACTCAAAAGTTGGCCGTCTTAACGCTAAATCTAAAGGTTGGCAGTCCTAACGCTAAAAACCCTCCGTAAGTCAAACCTCTGGCCTAGTTCCATTGGCTCCATGCGGATTCGACCTCGGACTTCCGAGTATATTATGCTATAACCGACCTTAGCCCTACGCTTGGGGCACTCTTTACTACGACACACTTCGGTCGAGCAAGCACCTAGTAGGAAAGTTCAAAGAAGGGGGTCCCACAAGTTCCTTGCTACCTAAACAGTCCAAAACATAGGAAACTTAGACATTTCTTTACCTTAATTTCTTTCCCTAACAGCTGACCAGGGCCTATAAGAAGACCAAAAATACCCAACAATGGAAAAAGAGCGAGAGAAGAGAAAGAAGAAAGACTCAACTGTGAAACTTTCTCCTTCCTTGTTTTCAAGAATCTCGACCTTCTGATCTAGGTTGTAGGAAATAGAGCCATCAAGCTCTAAAAGCCTGAGAGCAACAGCAGCAGTGGTCTGTGGTATCCAAGGAAGTTGAGGAACCGATCCAGGATTAGCACCTCTCCCAGATACAGCAGAGGACGCCAATAATTCATCTGTTGTCTCAAAGTTTGTCGATAAAAAACCCCGTTTGATGACAACTTCAAACTCCGTCAAAATCTGCAAATAAAGTTTAAAATTGAGGTCATTCAAACAAAGAATGACTAATAGTAGATGTCATTCAAAAAAAAAAAAAAAGACCTTTAGTACATGACACCCAATATAGTTTTCAATTCTCTTTATTTTCTCATTGAAAGGATTGGTTGCTTAGCTGCTAGGTCTACAAAATCCTTGTTGGACACCATACTACAACTTTAGTGGTTCCA
The DNA here is from genome assembly GCA_019656275.1 of Rhododendron kiyosumense. Lineage (NCBI taxonomy): Eukaryota > Viridiplantae > Streptophyta > Magnoliopsida > Ericales > Ericaceae > Rhododendron > Rhododendron kiyosumense. The sequence continues at coordinate 12,813 of BPLS01031914.1, read as the reverse complement.
GCATATTAAGTTTCTCCTGGCAGTTATTACTTATCAAAAAAAAAAAAAGGTCTCTCCTGGCAGTTATAGATGCATATAGTCTAAGGTGTGTATACTCACCAATCAACACACTAGTCATCCGACATCAAGAAATAATGGCACTCACAAAACAGTAAACACCGTCATAAGCTCGATTCCAAACATTTCATAGTTAGTCTTTCAACATTATTTAAGGAACCCACTCCAAGCCCTAGGTCATATGAGAGAGAGAGAGAGAGAGAGGGAGGGAGAGAGAGAGAGAGAGAGAGAGATCCAACCCATCCAAGTCATTTTCGCCCACCCTTCCCCCTTTATCTATCTTTTTTGAAAATGGAATTCCCGTTCTCCTTCCCCTCCAAAAAAAGGCTAATAAGCTCAGAATATTAAGTAGATACTCATTGCTATGGCTCAGTCACAAAGACCCTCTTCGTTTTGGGATTTTGGATTTGGATTTGGATTGGTAAGTAATGAGTGTAGAGAGAAATAGAGTAATGATTGGAAATAGGGGTAATGCTTGGAGAGAGAGAGAGAGAGAGAGAGAGAGAGAGAAATGAGAGTAACAATTGCAGATAGAGGTAATGAGTGAAGAGAGAAATAAGATAATGATTAGAATCCAAAATCCAAAACGTATGTTGCCAACCAAGTGCCTGAGCACATTGCAGAGAATCACTAAAAACTTAAGTACAACTATGCAAGCTCAATCAACAAATCATGTCCGCCAAATATGGCAACTTGAATCTTCTAGCAAAATTGTTACATTATGAATTAAAATGGATCCCCGGTCTCTTTTATGAAAAAAGATCATGTTGTACATGCTTTCACATACTGAAAGAGATACTTCACTTGCACAGATAATTAAAGGTCGATAAAAAAGAGCAGAAAGTCACAAAAAAACTTAAGCACTGGAAGTAAACAAGGGCATCTTACAAATCAAATAGGAAGAACAAAAGATCAAAAGGAAGAAAACAGGGCACAAAAATGTTCAACCAAAAGTATGAGAAATAGAACTCCGAAAATTAATAAAACCTGTAGAAGATCCTCAGCGGACAGTGAGGCATGTAACTTAATACCCCAAGCCTTCCTACATTGCTCCATCCAAGAAGATTGAAGACCCTCTGATGGAACTGAAACCTGTCATTCCAAAAATGTGAGCATAGTCAAAACTGGAAAAAGAGAACTATACACAAGATGCCAGAAAATAGGGCTAGTAGCTTAACGGATAAGTTTCAAAAAACAAAAAAGAAGTTCGAAACTTCTAATCCAGGTCACATAATGCGCATGCGCAAGCACGAAAATGTCTTTTAAAAACTAAAATTTGAGAGAGCGAGGATTGAAAGCGCGAGCACAAAGGATGGAGGGTGTGAGCGCAGGGCCCTACTGAAGGATTACGTGACTAAGGTTCTAATTCCAACAGAACTGTTCTCCAAAGTAGATGTTCCTCACCTCAACGAATGTTAGCAAAGCCCTGAGCAATCTGATTCTCAAGGGATGAGAAGCTTTTGAAAGGTTATAGTTTCTGGGGCTTATTTTTCCTTTATCTTCAAACTGTTCAGAAAGAGTAGTCTTGTTATCAGAGGTACCAAATGGCCTGTAGCAAGAAGGGCAGAGCTCGTTTCCAACCATAAAAGAGTCAAGACAAAAATCACAAATTCCCATCAGTGGCCTGCATCTTTTCTCTCCATATCTCATAGCACAGAGAGTTGATGAATCAAAGCATTCTTTCCACATCCACCTCTGGAACTCTTGATATCTTTCCATAACAGCCTTTTTCTCGGTTTCGTTCTTCCCAAGCTCAATTTTAAAAGAGAATGATGGTTCAGGGGTATTAGAATTTGAACCAGAAACCGTACTACTAGGGCTGTCTTGGGCAGGACTACAATCCATTTCAGCATCTTCATTTACTATACTTCCTTTTCTGTCAACGATACTTACACTTTGTGAATGCCTTCTAAGACTTTCCTTGAAAGACTTCTCAATGTATTCCAGCATTGTATGCAAATGAGATTCTCTGATCCCACGGGTGTCCAACGATGCCAAAAGAGCATCAAATGCCTACATGTAGAATAATCCCATTAGAAACAGACAGCTAACCGATGCAAAACATCAACAAAAAACATGTTGAAATACAATCAGACTCTCCATATGTTAATTGAGGATCATAAAGAATGTGCTAAAACTCAGGATTAACTTTCAGATCATTGACAACGCTATGTCTGATCAAATGAAAATCCACCAAGATATCGTCAGAGTATAACAAAGCATGCAGAAATAAGAGTACAGCTATGAAGCATGAGTCAAACATCTTGAGTGGGCAGTAGTCTCACATGAACAGAAGTTACAGAACAAAGTGAGCCAAATATCCTAGCACTAGTAAACCTCAAAATGATACGCCACATTGCAAAACATACTATTAGTACATTGACTCTAAAATGAGTCAGGTTAATTATGACCAGACAAAGACGATTATTCTCCTTTCCTTACCGCAACTTTCTTCAACATTTTGTTGAATATCTCTATGCACAAGTTCATGTGGGCGAACAGTCCTGTCCGTAGCTCATGCAGATGAAATTCAATACAAATGATTTTCTAATATCAATCAGCCGGCAATCAGAGAATAGATACCACTTACCAAAGGTCCCTATCTCCCATACACCAATAGAAATCCAATCCTTAGGGTGAAGTACTCAAGCAATTAGATATGTATAAAACCAAAAGGCCCCAACCTCTTTTGTCTCTAAGAAACAAACATAGCAAAACACCTATATCCAATCAAGTTTTGAGAAACTGTAGTTATAGATCACATAAGTATAGCTATTTGCAAAGTGTACCTCTTCAGATTTAAAAAGCCTCCAATAGCCATCAGGTGATTCAAAAAAAATCCTTCCAGAGCCAGGATCATGTCTAGAGGCAGATGCAACAAATTGCCAGTAACGATTACGCCTTCGATCTAGCCCAAGAGGTAGAGACCTGTATACGTACATCTCTTCTGCTCTGTGGCCAATATAAGATTTCAACTGCAAGCGTGTCCTTTCTGCAGCATAACCATTTTGCTGATTTGAGGAACCAATTTGACCCATGGAGGCTTCGGGTTCCACCAGGATCCTATCCGCCCCAATAAAAGGCTCTTCCTTTGCTGCAGTGGTTATGGCTGGATCGTAAATACTATTATCGACACCAGTCAGTGGGCTTTGGCTGCTCTCTGCTGCAGCACAGTTTTGCTTTATTTCAGCGTCATTTCCCGCAAGAGAAGAGGAATGGAACTTAGGTATACTCTCATCTTTGATGCGCTTTTTATCCAAGTGTGCCTCTGCCAACATTTGCTTTTTAAGAGCATTTGCAGCATCCAAGCGATCCTGCAAAACTCTCAACATGAAAAGACAGAAAAAGGACCAATCTTTTTTCTTGCATTGCTACAATAATACAACAGCAGTTCCCTTCCGTTGATCGCTTCTGGGAGTTCAATTCTTAAGGGAACATGTATCAATGCAGTCAAATCCAATTAAAAAAATTGCTTATTGCCAATACTACCCCCCTTTAACCATTCTTGGAAGAGTTAGAACTTACAATATTGTAGAACTAAATCTTATGTTTCCAAATGGACAGGCATTTTGGGACATCCCAAATGGAAACACAGACTAACAAAAGGGGATGGAATGAGTAAGCAATTTAACAATTAACATATAAAAATTCAACAATTGTTACCTCAAGAACAGAGCGGATAGAGTTTCCTTCATTGGCAATGCCAACTAAGGCAACAAGAGCTCTGAGACGTTCTTCAACCGAAAGATCTGAATATTCCCCTTCAGTAAGCCCTAGAACCCATGGTTGACCTGACTTGCTTTCATCAATCTCTGTATCTCCATGACCAGGCACACTTGCACTATTTTCTTTACCAGAAACATCAACAAATTGATTGACAAGAGTGCCTGAAACTTTTGGTCCTTATACCGTTAGAGAAGGAAGAAAATGAGTCATCTAAGGAAACACAGAAAATGATTCTTACCGGCAGTATAAGGCTCGTTTTGCAGATTTAATGTGACATCGTCTACTAAACTCTCCTTTCCATTTCCTGAGCAAGTGCTAAATTCAAAACTGTTGCTACTGTTTTGGTTTGCATTTGGAGTACCTAAATCATGAACTTCAGGACCCTCATCAGCACCTTCACCTTCCGAGTCATCTTCTCTTTCAACATCCTCGGGATCTTTGTTTTCCCCAGCTAAGAAACCATTTTCATATCGCTTTATTTTCTCTCTGGCTGCTGCTAGTATTGCCTCAGAATCATCAGGATCTTTTCTGAAAGGAAGCCGTACGCAATATGTCGAAGGAGCTATTCTTTCAAAAAGAACTGGATCTCTTGATAAGGCAACTGAAATAGAGGCCTCTGGTGTCTTGCTTGATGTTAGGTCACGAAGTCCAGATTTCTTCAAGCAAATGTAAGGAAATCAGGAAAAGGTAAGGGGTAAAATGAGCCATTCAAAAATAATATCATACCTGAATCTTTTTCGCAAGGTCTAACACATTCATACCCTTGCTTCCTTCAAGAGAAAGAACATGATAAGCTGCAAATTTGACTGTTCCGGGAGTCAACCGATGCCTTGATCTGCGTTGAAGAGGAAACCCTTTCTCTTGCATAATTGCAACAGCATTCTCAGCTGCAGAACCATTTCGTAGAATGGAAACTATATCTTCGCAACCTTTAGCCTGAATAAAGAGTACTATTAGCACTGTTCTATACAAGGCAAACAAAAAACTCAAAAAAAGTTTAAATAATCTTTATCGTGCGCTTAGTTGCACAAAGCGGGAGCGGGGGCGCGGATGATCATAGAGGTGTGGGAGTGTTGTTGGGAGGGTTTAGGAAAAATTATTTATTTTTATGTATTTTAATGTAGTTAGACGCCAAAAAGAAAATATTATTCTACCACTTAAAATGCAAAACATAAAAATATTTATAGTTTTAATATGTGATTCCAGTTGCTCTCCATATCTTAGTTGCAAGAAGCGGAGGCAGGAGCGGGATCAGTTTAGGCATAATACATGAAAATATGTAATGCAAGTAAATATTATTATGCGTCATTCATGTCAAAGATTGTCTTAGTGACTAAGTAATATTGTGGTTATATTATCTAATTGAGCAAATTTAAGTTACTATTTTTCTAATATCTTATCATTACTTAGTCTTTTATCTTGCTTGGTATATTTTTTTTTATTTTTGGAATTTACATGCCTAAGAGGTTCTATCCTAGTTGGGAGTGGGTTCCTTCTCAATGGAAGCGAGGTTCCTGACTTGGGAGTGCAGGAGCGAGATTCTGAGGTAGATTCGCCGCCCACATTGGAGATTCCTGCAGCTAAGATCGCGCGTCAAATGTCATGAACAAACTTAACCGTGTGAAGTTCTATTTGAAGGGAAAAAAAACCCGTTAGTGAACTGTACAATGGAAGAGCTATCTTGATATTAGATATGCAATTAGTTTATGATAGTTCTAGCATATCTGCCAGCCAAAGTAAGTCCTATTAGGACCATCTTCAATTACGAACATGATTATACCAAACAATCAGGTGCACATGGGCATGAGAGTGAGGAAAATCAGCTCACAATCGCAATCCTTCGTACTGAATAATATCTGCCAGTTCCTCCCTACACATAGACTCAGTATATCAATAATGTGAACTGCCATTTCCAGTGAAGAGGAGGTGGGATGGTCCAGATGGAAGCAGGCCAGAAGTGGTAGATTTGATCTTACATTAACATCAGACCATGTGTAGCGCTTGATGAATACAAAGCAGGTTCAACTTCAACGCCCGCTCCTTTAAACCTTGTTCCCAGTCAGCTCCATAGATGGCAACAGAGTACAGACAACAGGCTGGATTGTTCGTGCATTCTTCGGGTTTTTTTAAAAGGACTTTTTCATCCCTCTAGTGACAAACTGTGCGGAAGCAACACACCGGATTTTCTGAAAGAGGGTTGAAGAGATTGTTAGCGGCTGACCACTACTAGTATCCTCCAAAGCCCCAACTTTTCCCTCATTTGCTTTTGGCTACGTGGACTTGGTGCAGGTGGCTCAGGTTTGATATAATGTCTTCCTATATTGCAGACAGTTTTACTCCAAATGTTCTTTTTCTCAAAAGAAAAAGGAAAGAACTCCTCAGAAGTATCTGTTTAAAAACAGAAGAGGAACTTCTCTATGTAGCGGTCGAACTTCTAGAAGCTTCGCCAGAAGCAACTAGTCGCCTCCCGAATGTCTCTTTACGAACAAATCCATATACCATACCCATACGAGTTGTGTGTACGAAAAGTCTGTGTATCACATGCTTGAAGACAAAGCTTCTCTCTCTTATCCTCCATAACCACCATTTTTTCATTTCTGCATCTGTTGTAGAGGTCCCAACAAGCTACCTCGCCATTCAACTCCTAGAGTTCCCCAAAACCACTACCCGATTCTAGTTTCATATAAACCATCGACATTAGCAATTTAGCATGCTCACCCAAGCTTATCAAGTAATGAATTTCCTAACAAACCTCAAGGCCATTCTTCCAGAAATGTCCCCATTGTCAGAGCTTGCTGGGTGTTTACGCTTGGTACAGACCTCGACCTGCTATGTGCAATCAATGGCTGCGTTAGACTTGAATTTGCAATATCGTACTTGGCAGGCTGACCTATTACCATTCTTCCAGGCAATGCCACCTTTAATTTATCGGGAATGCTAGTAGATCCGATCTTAAGTCTCAACTTAATAAACACACAAGCCTATCAAAAACAACTTAATAAACATACAAAAGCGCAAGCACACACTTACACACACACACCCCTATATACATATAGCATATGATATAAGCATAAAGCCAAGCCCAGATATGTAAGAAGACCAGTTAAAAATTCCATTTTTGGAAAAACATCTAGCATGGAATCATCCAAGAGTCTTCTAATGGTGCCACACAAATAATTTTAATTATCATGTCTTGCATGAATTACTGCAATCCACAATGGGGATGTCAGTAACTCTGTGTAAAACAGCACAGTTAGCATTACTGCATTTATCTTTTCCCTTTCCAGAATAAAGTTGTGAATAGATGCATACTTTGTTATCCATCTAAAAAATAAATGCAATACAAAACTAAATACCCTCCCCTGTGCTCCAATTATCAAAAGCTATATATCTGATTCTCTGGTGCACTCTGATTGTAATCTTGAAGGCATATTTACTAAGCCAACTCTGACAAAATTAACCTGGATACTTTTGCATATTATCTCAAGCACAGAAATAGAAGGTGAAATATGCCACACCAAAAAAGTTAAAGGGGGGAAAACCTCAACATGGTCAGGCAAGCCTGGTTTTTCAATTCTTTTTTTCTTCAAGCGTGGTCCAAAGCCTGCTGATAATGCAAATTGCCGCAATATTTCAGGCCATGTCAATGGATTTAGGCGGTTCTTCCAGTGGCATATGTCAAAGCCCCATAGATATGCCTAGAGGAAGCCAAAATAAGCAGAAAGTTCAGTAACAAGAATGAAACTTTATTCCATGATACAATTATGGCGTTAGATGTGACATCAGCTAGAGGTTAATTCCAAGATACAAATATGGCGTTAGATGTGACATCAGCTAGAGGTTACCCCTTCAACAATCCGTGGATGTCCACCTTCAGGATTAGCAGAACTATATTGATTTGTTCCCACCACAGTGGAGGGAGTTCTTGCAACGTCTTCAATATCTTTGATAATCGATTTCAGAAGAGCAATGTGTATCTCGCCCAATAATCTCGAATCCTAAGAATAACATGCAATATGAATACCCGAAAAATTAAGGATTACAATATTTTGGCCAGATAACTCAAATAAAGACCTTCCAAGAAACTTACATAGTCATGAAAGCCTTGAACAAGTTCATCCAGTGTAAAAGGCCAAAGCTCCAGAACATCCGCAAACGTCATGCAGAAACTCCACACCTGAAAAGCCAACCACAATGATAAGAATTAGAGCCCCAAATTCACAGCTTCAACAAATCTTTCTCCTGAGTGAACCTATATGAACAAAGCACATACACTTGCCTTCCTTTTAAGCATGTCATGTAATGAGGAGTTATGCATTCTGTTGTTGCTACCTCTAACTAGACTCAGGGAGATGATCAGATGGAAGAATTAGAGTTTAGTACTACCTAAGAAACCAGGGCTAGATAGGTATGGGGGTTAACTCCAAATATGACGCAATAAGCATACTTCTTCGGTTTTCTAGGATATCACATAGAGACCTAGCCTATGAAGCACGGCCACTTCGACAAAGGTCACATACCGGTGTCGACCACTTTGTCGGTCACACTCTACGGACACGTGCCTGACACTCAAATCAAAAGTGTCCTATTTTTTCCAATGTTTTCCCGTTGGACACTCCGAGGACACTCTAAATCACGCACTAGACACTCTCGGCCCAGACTATGAATTCTCACAAGACACACTGGGGTGTAAACCAAAACTTAGGCACTAAGTAAAACTTGTGAAAGTATTTTTTTCTGTGTGAATCAGTGATAGATGTCGATTACAAAGTATAAGACACATGAATGATGAAACGGATTGTGTTGGAACACTTTTGCGAATGATGTAATCACAAAAGTTAATAAAGGCATTACAGTATTTTGTTCGAGTTACGTTTCCAATTAATGAACAAATGTATATGTGCTACCTGAGCAAATACATGGCAAACAAAAATTAAATAATTTTTGTAGTTTCACACAGCAATAGAAGAACACCATTAATGAACTTCAAATAAAACTTCTTCCACCACAAAGTGCAGTATACATATCATGACACGGAGACGATGGCTACGTTTCAAGCAATAGATGTATTAAGCTAATCAACCGATGTGCTTCCCCATTACAGATGATCTACAAAACATGAGAAGGCTTACATTAAGGAACGAGCTACGAACATCTCAATTTGACAAAAGAAAGGAAGGTGCTTGTGTGGCATTGAAAATGAAAGCTTACAGCGCAGTCGCCAATACAAAGTATCCAAAATACCATGTACATGAGATGCGCCCTACATGCTTGTCTCAATACACGCTCTCAGCAAGAAATAAACAAAAAGAAAAATGTCATGGGACATACCATTAGAAGGTCCCCGATGTTCTCCTCTGAATCAGTCCAGGGTGGAACTGAAAATGGTCTTTTCAACAGCACAGACTCAGGAGGGAAAGAAGCCATAGAATCTGAAGCAGGAAACTTTATTTAGCAATTCATGAGATTTCAAAACTAAGTTGAACAGATCGATAAACACATTTAAGTCAACAAGGTAGCTACTTATACAACTGAACAACTTGTGAAACATGAAAGCCATAGTTTCAGAATAAAAGATGCAAGATTAAGACAAGTCGAATCTATAAAGAAAAGTTCATGAAATGTTTGAGACACTCCACCAGCGTATGGCCCATTTACATAACTCAACGAATTTAATTCCGCACAAGAATCTTGTGGTTTTATGGTTTCTGTTGCTCACTTGTCAGTACCTGGGTTGCATCCCTTTACCATTATTCAGGGGCGCCTTTTGACTTCTTGGAAGAAGACTTGTATGTATGAACAACAAGCATTGTACCTGTACTACGCACGGGAGCAAGGGAAAAATAATGCTATGTTTTACCATGCCTATACTTTTTAACATAATTTTTTTAAACCACATGCAAATATTAAAGAAGTGGTGTGCAATAGGGTCGAGGAAGGAAAGAGTGTGAGAAAAGAGAAGTGGAGAGTGTAACGCAAATTTTCATGTGATTTTGTTTTATCTTCTCAGGAAAAAAGAGGTAGTGTCAAGTGGACTACACCTCTTTAGTATACAGTATAGATAATCTATGCTCTGAACTGTGCATATTGTACTATAAGGAGAGTGCCTACCGGTGTAAAAACAATAACTCAATTCCAAGGTGAGTGAAGTAGATCGGATTGATCATCTCATGGCATTGCATAACCAGATAATTAGAAAAATGGGTATGTAAGGAAAAGAACACAATTGTTCTACTTGTTAAGCAAAAGGGAAAACAAGAAAGCAAACTTTTACATGCTCATGTTAAAGCCTGATTCTCTGCAAAATTGAATGTTGTATTGTTGTCTCAATTTACTCTATTCAAGATAATCTTAAACCCTGTACACGGCCTACAGTTGCAAAAACACCCAAGTTATAAAGATAGTGAAAAAGTTCTCATGGGAGTATGTCAAACACCACCCACCTCTGAAAGACTCGAGGTTTTGGATAGTGTCATGGTCAAGAGAAACTATTGAGGGTAATCCCTTGCTTGAAGCAGCCAATTCCATTAACTCCAACCGATCATCCTCAATTAGCTCCATGGATTCCCTAGCAAGTCTGCGGGTTGTTGCCCTCTCGGATGCAGCTTTCAGTCTTGCTTCTTCCTTCTCTCTGCGAAGCTCTTCTTTTTGCTGCTTCCTCTCAGCCTTGACAAACAAAAAATGGAGGAAAGACAAGAGAGTGAGTTTTCGTAACCACTATTTGTTTGGAGAAGGAAGGTTACAACTAAAACAAAAAGCTTGCAACATTTGTTTCTCAAATGTACTTTCAAAGATTCCTTCTGTAAAAATTTCTCCCTCCTTTCATTTTCACGTCTTTCCTCCCGTTGAAATCTCTCTTGCTGTCGTTGCTTTTCGCGCATCATCCTCTCTTCTTCTTTCCGCTTTTCACGTTCTTGCTTCTCCATCTCCCTCCTTATTTGCTCATCTCTCTTGCCAAAGAAATAGAGAACATTAGTTTGAAAAGGGTCTATTTGTCCTCTTCTATCAATTTCTTTTCCTTTTCTCCCATACTCGGATGTTAAAAGTTAGTTACAAATAAGGACAGATAAGACCAAACCTTATGCCTCAAGGTATCTTGTTTGTCAAGGTCTTTCTGGATCCTTTTTTCAGGGGGTTCACCTTGTCTTCCAAATCTACCTTCATTACTCTGCTGGAGGAAACCAAGAATTACTACCAATTACTAATACATTGTGTGAAACAAAATAGCAACAGCTTTACATTACCTTGCGTTTTTTCTCCACCGACAAACCATGTTTACTTTTTGAAGTGTTCCTGTCAGAAGCCTCTCTAATTTCTGGCACTCCAACTGGATCCATATAGTCCGGAGCATCCATTTGCATGTTTATTGAGACCTCCATATGTTGAGTACAATTATTATCCCCAGAAGGAGATGAAAAATGTCCCTTCCTATCTAGTTGAGATGATAAGCTTTGACTAGGTACCCGGCCTTGGACTGCAAATCCACAGGACGGTTGTCCATTACCAAGGAGAGGTAAAGAAGCTTTGGCACCAGGACAACCAACAGGCGAATCATAGAGGTTATACGGGATAAGTCCTTCGTATGCATCAGATTTGATACTGTCGAGAAGATATTCGCGGTGACCCATCTTACCAGCCTGGAGGAGAAACAAATCAAAATGTCAAGCTGTACTTTATCCAGAAGACCTAAGTATCATTCATGTTTTCTTTAGTGTATTAGCAAGAATTGCAGTGCAAAACACAATGAAGCCCTTTGATCTATAAAACCTCCAAGCTTAGTTTCTCTCATTAAATTAAAACCCTGAAACTCCAAGCCTTCAAAGACTAAAGCCAACCATATAGTGAACTATGGGCAGTTCCTTCATACAATCCCTTCTATAACATAAAACAATGAGAAAATTCTTGCACAGAGAGAGAGAGAGAGACATAAAACAACGAGAAAATTCTTGCATGGAGAGAGAGAGAGAGAGAGAGAGAGAGAGAGGGAACCAACTTTGATCGGCTTCAAATCACATTCCCCAAACGATTGTTCCAGCTGCTTTGCCATCACTACTCCACAAGGAAAACCAAAAAGTTAGCACAAAATAGGAAAGGCACGAAATTAATTGAAAAATCATATTGGCTAGAGACCAGCTACATGATGCTGACAATAAGGTGACATTTCTTGGGCAAACATAGAAGTAGAATAACAACTAAAAGGAAGCAGATTCTTCAAGTTACTAATTTTACAGCACATCGAAGTTTTCTCATCAAAGCAATCATGGACCTTGGAGATAATTAACCTAGCTTATTATTCAACTGGCAACCACAAGTTTCATCAGTGGGCATTGTGCAATTTTTCTTCTTTTCCTTTTTCTTTCAATTAAAAGTAACAGAAGGATCCCTTTCGTTACTCCTTTATAATCCCTCCCCTTCATCCTTTACAAAAACTTCTGCCATTTTTTGGTAAAATTATTCGCACCAATTTAAGGAACTCAATTACGTTATTCCCCATTGAAAGTAGGACAAAATTACACCAAACAATTGCAAGGACTTCTATTCCAAAATGAAAAAGCACAGTAAGCAACCTTATTAATATGCACCATGCCCCTGTGTTCACCACTCACCACCTCATAGAACAAGCAACACAATGATTTATTGCAATGAGACATGCCTTTGACCAACTATCAGGCTTGCCGAGCTAAGTTCTTAAAATCATTACAGAATGCTTCCAAATCATTAGAGAAACCCTAAATTTAACCAAAATTGACTGGCACAATAGAAAGATGTACTTCAAAATAGGCAACAAGGCACTAATATTTCAAATTACTTTTCATAAAAAAATAGGCAACAAGACTAATAACAAAGGTGTATAAAATACAAAATTCATTGTTTCACGAGCATACCCCAACCTGGGCCAACCACAAATACGATTACAGTTTCTAAGTACCAAACAAACACAATAAGTACCTATAGGAGCCTCAAAATCAAACTCACCACCCTAGATATTCTAAATCATACTTCAAACTAGTTTAATAATATAATAGACAA
>BPLS01031913.1:25843-34747 GCA_019656275.1 Rhododendron kiyosumense | reverse complement strand
CTCTAGATGTAAGATAGACTGGACAAATCACTTGAACTCGAGCTCTCTCGGTTCTACCACGGGCCAAGGCTTGTTATCTATTTAGCGAAGTTGTTTCTGTTCTAAACTGAAGTTGGTTAGCCAAGATCACGGATTTGTGTAAGAATTTACCGTGACGAAGGAAAATGAGAGAGAAAGCGATAAAACTCAACACACCTTCTTCTGATCTTTTTTCCTCTACAACATCAACGGTTGAATCATCAAAGTAAAACCAAAGATAGACCCATGAGCCCAGATTGCATGGCGCAGTCTGGGTGAGCAACCGCGAACAAGCTCAAGCTATATATTCTCTTTTGAAGATTATCAAAATGGTGGAATTAAGAAAAACCCACCAAGCGCAAATTCTGAAAACTCTTATCCTGTTTGTCCAAGGGATAAACCAAAAATTCTGCTGGTCATGTTGATAAATAGATGAATATGTAATTTTGGACCAAAGTCAATTATGGAACTTCTCAGAGAGAGAAAGTTTGAACTCAATAAAACACACAACCGTGGGAGATCAATGCTTGTTCTATTTTGATGGATGCTCAATTTTGAAAATGTGTTTTTGCTTTTTCTTTGACTATAGAATGCAAGCTATTAGTAGTTTTTTTTTTTTTTTTTTTTAACTTATTGCTTGAGTAACGAATAGAAGGATATTTGAGGTTAAAATTTTTCCAGTTATAACTTGGCCCTCCGAAAATCTTATTCCTAGCTTCGCCACTAGAGAGAGATATGAGAGGGTAACAAAAGAGAGAGACAGAGAGAGGGGGAGGAGGAAGGGAGGGAGTAAAAACAATTACAAATAATGATGATAGTTTTATGTTTATATGATCTCTTTATACTTTAACCAGCACTATTACCAACCACAACATATTATTATTTTTTCATCTCACTTGTAACATTTTTTGATATATAGCTATATATATATAGTATAACACACTAAAGTGTCTAAAGATATGGCGCTGTTATTTGTTTGGACTTGTCTCATTTTATCTAGACTTTTAGGTCTTTCAGGTGTTTGGGCTATGTCTCATTAGGTGTTTCTTTGTTTGCCATCTTGCGAATCAATGGACTGGGTCTCCAATTGGAAAAAAAAAAAAAATTGCCAAAATATATACAACTACATTTGTCGATCTATGAATAAAAAGAAAATCACAAATTCTAAACCGATCAACTTCTCGGCGAATATATGTGATGACAACTTTTGCTTTCTCAAAGTAAGACCTACTTAATTTTCTACCCAAAATCTGAATCAACCGCTGTGATTCCTCTTCCACCGTAAGCGAATACAAACCCAACAACTTAGCAAGTTGTAAGGCGTTCCTCCATGGCCTCAACATAATATACCTATAGTTGATCGACTGCTTGACAAAATAAATATTGCACCCAATTTGCGTTTTTCTTGACGTAACTCTAGACTCTTATCTCAGTTCTCACTTGTCATGCAATAATATCAAATCAAGAATTTGGTCACATCTTTTTTATTAAAAAAATAAAACGTTAATTTTCTTAGACAATTGTCGCAACAATAGAACTACAGATGTTTGATTAAGTTAATTTTGGCATGGATAATCTTTTTCACTTCTCGAGAGGATAACGGTTTCTTTCACAAAAATGAAATCAAATGGGCCGTTTGGGCCCAAACATAAAGGTGTTGCCTCTATAAGATAGAAAATTTGGAGTCACTCTCCCGTTTCAAATTTGGTTGTTTAGCTAAATAAGCCAAGTGGCTTATTTTTCTTGGGTCATGCGGTAAAAAGATCAGTATTCCTCTCCCGCTGCTTTTCTTGCGCTTTTGCAGACTTCGCCCCCTTTACATGATTTTCCAAACTTGTTCTGTGTGTTTATACTGCATATGTGGCAAAAAAAAAATTTATTGTAAATGCCTATTTCTTACAAAACTTGTGTTTTTAGAATCAAGTCAATTAGAAAAATTATATTCATATTGAATACTATAAGATTATAAATAAAGAAATTTTTTTCCTTTTTGGCCACTGTGACTTTACCTTTTTTCGCATTACAAATACTCATTTTTACCCCTCGCAGATCTTTCATTTGCTTTGCAAAATAAATCTAGAACCCAAACGCTTTCACACACAAAAAAAAAAAAAAAGATCTTTGATTTGCTTTGCAAAGTCTTTTAATTGTTCTTTTTCTTGGATATTTCCTAAAAGATATTGGGTAAAAGACACATAATTTTTTATTTTGTCGATTCTTCTCGTCGAGAGCAAGTAATAAATACATAAGAATTTGACGCAAAATTAATAAATGCATAAAAAATCAAATAAGAATAAAACAAAAAAAAAGGATATACTCCAACTTGTGTAGTTTCGCAGAAACAGATCTTATAGTTAATTGGGAATGGACAGATGATAGAACAGAAAATTCACCAAGGTGTAAACTTTTGTCCTCAGTGAAAAGTAACTATCAACTCATGCTGGATTGATGGTTAAGCAGTGCCAATAATTCATGCCAAAAAAAAAAAAGTCAACCAAAATTGCAAACTTCTAACCAAAACTCAATTTACTCCCTCCGTTCCATAAAGTTCGTCCATTATGAAAAAATATGTAATTTTTTTCACATTAAAATATTATTTTTTTTTTTTTTTGCACCATTCAAAAGATCTGAAAAATTTACATCAATCATTAATACGATTTGCTGAATCATTCATTAAGGTACGATTTGGTCTCTGTTTCGTAACTTTCTTTTATGTTTTCCTTCAAATCCCATAAGCATAGTTCAGCTATAAAAACGCGTAGCTGATGTATTTCACATATTGTAGAATTTTTTTTATCAGCAGTGCTACCCACACTGCAATAATACACAGATATCGTGCACAAATCTAATGTGGGGCCCATTACGGGTCTCACACAAATAATCCGAACCGTTCATTAAATATAAAACATTTTTTCTAGGGTTCATGCGAAAAATCAGCTCAATTTGATATCTTTAAATGCTCGATTCAATCATCTAACTTTTCATTTAGATGTCACAATAATGAAAAGTTACAGGATTGAATCGAGTGTCTAAAGATATCGGATTGAGCTCTTTTTTCGCAAGGACCCTTGAAAAAATGTTCTACATTTAATGAACGATTTGGATAATTTGTGTGAGACCCGTAATAGGCCCCACAATAGATATATGTGTATACAAAATCTGTGTGAATAGACTTTCCGTTTTTTATTGTGGATAATCTCGAAACTCGCCGAAATGGTGAAGGAAAAAGACTTGAATGAGCTCGGCAAGGTTGGACCGTTGGAGGCATCATGGGCTTAACCAACAAAGCTCTTCAAATTGATCTTGACAACAGAGATCTATCAACTAAGATTCAATTTACACAAAAAAATATTTTGGAAAATATAAATTTTTAAGCTGAAAAATATCACGCAATTTCGTAGGGAACCAATTTTATTGGTTAGAGGGAGTGATCACTACCTTCTCCCAACACCACCGCCACAACCGTGACCACATCCACCACCATATATACGCTGCACTCAACACCCGATCCCATAGCTTCATCCAGAAGTCATACTTTTAGATTTCTTAAGATTGTGTCCAAATCTCAAATCGATTGACTCTATTGGTGGAATAACCTATAAATTATATTAACTAACCTTTGGTGATTTAGGTAAGCGATGTGCGATAAATTCTAACACTCTTCCTAACGTGTAGTTTGGATACACATGAAGGTAATGAGTGATGAGGTGAGGTGATTGATTCAGGCAAAGACTCGACCACATGAGGTGACGTCACCCAAGACAATTGTTGGAAATTTACAGAATTTCGGGTGAATGAACCGGGATTTTGGAGGGTCTCTCGAGGCAACCGGTCCCGGGTTCGTTGAATTTGGACGCACCACAATCAATAGACGTATTGATTGTGGAAATCTGTAACTCCTGTAACCTTCCTCATGATGGTGAATTATTCCCGTAACCTCCCCTCCCCCATCATGGCAGAAATCAATTCCAGAATTCAATGGCTAGAATTTACTATGGGAGTTATCAGCTTGGGTCTCTTGCTATAAAAAGGGGCATCCCGTTTTTGTACTAGCACAAGAAAACGACAGTGTTCCGGCGGCTTGCGGTCTAGCCGAGCCAACCCTGGGAGAATGTAGAGACCCGTATTTAATGTAATTAACTTTAATGTTTGAATTGATTATGGAAGGGTGAAAGTGTAATTAGCAAATTTATGGGTATATATAGGAGGGTGGGAGAGTAGAGAATCATTTTTCCCTCATCTCCCTCTCCCGACTCTTCCTCTCTCTTTCGGCTCTCTCCCTCTCTCTTGCTCTCTCTCCAAATTTCACCAAAATAACTCAAAACCCACTCAATACAACCTTCAATCCTTCACCCTCTACGCGTATTGTGGTCCGTATTTCACCGGTTGGAGCTCGGTGGAGTCGTATCACTCTCGGTTTCAATTTCGGAAAGCTAGGGCTCTTATTTTCATGGGTTTCGTTCTTCGGCCTCGAGGTAGGGATTCTACCTCTCAATATATGTAATAGAAGTGTTTTCTAGCCTTAAATCGTGTTTTTGGTTGTTGTTGTTGTTGGAATCGCTGAAATCTGCAGAAAATCTGGGCGAACACTCATTTGTATCGATACTACTCTTCTCAGTATCGATACAGGAATCTCTGGAACTCTCTTAGCTATTGTCGTATCGATACTGATTTACTCTCTGGAGCATTTATAGCCCCTATTGTATGGATGCTAAAATTCGCAGTATCTATACAACAATACCTTAGGCCAGCTTTTGTTTTTTGTTTCAAACTCCATTATCTTGGTCCCCAATCATTTCTAACTTGTTCTAGACATCACCAAATCACTCCATAACATTGTTAATCATACTCGTTGAGTTCCTTGTATATCTTTGTATCCCTTACTATTGTTTTGGTGTAATTTGACGTTGATTCCCTTATAAGTATCAATTGAATAAAAATGATACGTTACGAGAAAATGGGATTTGTGAATACTAGTTGACACAACGATGAACATTCGGGGCCCATCGACGGGTGGGTGCCTGGCAGGGAATATCAGGGTCCTATAATTAGCCTAGCAGGAGCTAATGCTCATATTGAACACTCAAGGCCTAACCTTCTTCAGGTGGGTGCTTGGCAGAGGATATCGGGGTCCCATAATTAGCCCGGCAGGAGTTTCGGCTCATGAAACATGACGCGAAGTGACATTGGACACATGGAAAGTTGAAATGATTGAAGGTTGAGGCATTTACCAGATTTCATGTCGAGTATATTGGATTGTTAAACCTCGTTTATTGCCTATTCGGTGGTCTAGGTCTTTGCCTTGTGATCATTCTTGCATTTCTCTTGCATATAATGTTAGCGTAGAATTTTCCACTAGGCTAGTGTAGCTCAAGCCTATTATCATTTTCAAGTACCGATGCAGGGCAATAGCATGCATGCGTAGAGTGCTTGGATATGATCATTGTTTTGAAAGCTAACATCGAAGAGTTACTTAGGCATCTTTGTAAATTTCTTTTGAAGATGTATTTGTAACTTTATTTGTAGATCTTTTGACTATGAAATATTGTAATCCTTAACCCTTGAATATTTAGTACTTGTGTTAATTTGGGCCTCGGAGCCAAAGGTGTAATATTTTGGAAATTCTACATTATTTTGGTTATCGTAAGGATTATACCGAAGTTTATTTATGGAAATCATTTATATTTATGTTAAAAATCAAGGGCGTGACAGAGAAAGTCGCCGACGCAACCTACAACACCCACGGTAGACGGCGAATATTTCTTAAGGAGACTGTGGTACCATACAGGACTCGGTTTCATCCTACAAAAATCTGTTTGTATATCGGTTTTTGTATTCTATTCTTCCATTTACATTCTGTAATTTGTTATGTATTTGTAATTGTTACATTATGAATGAAAATGTTCTCTGAAATTTTGTGTTACTGCCGAAATTTTTTCCAACAAGCTTAAGAAATATTTTGATCTTTGATCGGCATCAAATTCTAGAAAACAGTTTCTGTTTTGTACTAATCTCTGAGTTGCAAGAACAGATTCATGACTGGACAGAATGATGGTATAAAAAGTTCAATCAATCTGCTTGGCAGATTGATCGGTGGTTCATACGAGATTATCACAGATTGATTGATGGATCGAAACATGAACAGACCCGTTTGGCTACGGCCATGGCCTGTCGTGCGCGACATGGCCACTGTTTCAGAGATGGGATTAAAAGAAAGGCTACGGCCTAAGGCAGTCATGCGTGGTTTAGCCTTAGATCAATTTTGGTTGGCCTCTGGGGTGATCTACTTGGCTTCTGCCTTGACATCGCCTGGCCTTGATCCCACTGTTTGATCTGCTTGGCAGAGGTGATTTGGGTGCTGGGCATGTGGTTAGCTAGAGGTGGCTTGCGGCATTGTGTGCCTTGCCTGAAGTGATTAGCCAGTGGTAGGCGTGAATCACTCAGCCTTGGCACACGGCCTATGTGGTGTAAGCCAATGCCCAGAATACCTTGCTTTGCAGAAGGGGAAGTCGGATGGGCACAGTCTTGCTAGTAGCAAATTGTGTATACCGTTTACCTTTCGGGGGCACTGCCCTCAGACTCCCACCCGAGGGCGCCGCCCCCAGGACCCCTGTCAGGGGGCACGGCCCCCTGGGACAGGGACGTGGTATTGTGGGGGATGTTAGACCTAGCTTGTTTGATAGATTGTTAATCTATGCATGTACAGCTTATCATTTTGATATTGAGATTTGTTCTCTTATATGTGGTTGTTCCTAATTTCAGGAAAACATGACAACTGAGCAAGGAAAAACTACTGGCACAGGCAAAGAGAAAAAGACTGGCAATGTCAGTGGCAATGGAAATGGCGGTGTGGCTATTCCAACTCATGCTCCTATTCCTAGGATTCCCTCTGTTCCAATGTCTCATGTGGAGAGGCCGAGCAAATTTGTTGGGGTTGATTTCAAAAGGTGGCAACAGAAGATATTGTTCTATCTCACCACCTTGAACTTGGCAAAGTGGCTTGTCGAGGAGGCACCTGTTATTGTTGAGGATGATCCTAACACTCAGAAGCGGATTGATGTGGCTAGGTGGAAAGAGCCTGACTACATGTGCAAGAATTACATCTTGAATGCTTTGGATGATTCGTTGTACTCTGTGTATGGCGAGGCTCCGTCGGCTAAAGAGTTATGGGAATCCTTGGACAGGAAATACAAGATTGAGGGTGCTGGGTCCAAAAAGTTTGTTGTGGGCCAGTTCCTTGATTATATGATGGTGGACTCCAAGTCTGTGGCAGTCCAAGTCCAAGAGCTGCAGCTCTTGCTCAATGAGATCAGGACTAAGGGGACGATTCTGAGTGAAGCATTCCAAGTGGTCGCAATTATCCACAAGCTTCCTCCAGCATGGAAAGAGTTCAAGAGCTATCTCGTGTTCAAGAATAAAGAGATGATCTTGGAGGCTCTTTTCATCAAGCTCCGTATTGAAGAGGAGAATCGGGGTATGGATAGGAGTGCAAAGGCCTCCTACATGGCCAAGGCAAACATGATGGAGCATGGTCAATCTTTCGGTGGGAGGAAAAACCAGAATGACAGGCGTTCTAACAAGCAGTCTGACAAGTAAACTGGCAAGCAAAAGGACAAAAGTGTCAATCTGGGACCGAAAGGTGGTGTTGCCAAGAAACAAAGAGAAAAGTTTCAGGGTACTTGCTTCAACTACAACAAATTCGGGCATAGAGCTTCGGAGTGTACGAAGCCACCAAACCCTCGCACTTAGGCGCACTTGGCTCAGGTGGAGACAGGAGTGTCCGATATCAACCTCTCAGCTATGGTATCTGAAGTGAACATGGTTGGTTCAAACCCACAGGAATGGTGGGTAGACACTGGGGCTACACGCCATATCTGTTGTGATAGGCAGTTGTTCACTACCTTCGAGCCAGTTGCTAACGGTGAGAAGTTGTTCATGGGGAATTCAGCTACCTCGAATGTTGCGGGGTAGGGGAAAGTGGTCCTGAAGATGATTTCGGGAAAAGAGTTGACTCTGAATAATGTGTTGTTCGTGCCAGATATTCATAAGAATTTGGTTTTTGGTTCACTGTTGAGCAAGCACGGCTTCCGCCTGGTTTTCAAGGCTAATAGGGTCACTCTGACTAAAGCTGGAATGTATGTAGGAAAAGGTTACATGACCAATGGTCTCTTTAAGATGAATGTAATGACTGTTATCCCTACTATCAATAAAAAGAAATCCCCTGCTGTTTATGTGCTTGAGTCTTCCTTTTTGTGACATGGTAGACTTGGTCATGTTAATTATGATTCTATGCGTAGATTAATTAACTTGGACCATATTCCAGCTTTCCAATTTGATAAAAAACATAAGTGTGAGACTTGTGTAGAAGCTAAAATGTCGAGGGCATCTTTCAAAATAGTAGAAAGAAGCACAGAACCTTTGGGTTTAATCCACACTGATGTGTGTGATCTGAAATACGTTCAAACTCAGGCCGGTAACAAGTACTTCATTACTTTTATCGATGATAGCACTCAGTTTTGCTATGTGTATTTGCTGAAAAGCAAGGATGAAGCCCTGGACAAGTTTGTTCATTATAAGACTCAGGTTGAGAATCAACTGAGCAGAAAGATCAAGGTGGTCAGAAGCGATTGTGGTGGTAAATTTCAGTCACCATTTGGAGAATTCTGTGCCCACCACGGAATTATCTATGAAACCACAGCACTTTATTTGCCTCAAACTAACGGAATTGCTGAGCGCAAGAATCGTACATTGAAGGATATGATGAACGCAATGTTGATCAGTTTTGGGTTGCCTCAGAACATGTGGGGAGATGTTGTTCTCACCGCTAACTACATCCTCAATAAAATACCTCGCAAAGATGATGGTAAAATTCCGTATGAATTGTTC